>VZRF01013696.1:24344-64302 GCA_013396875.1 Vireo altiloquus | reverse complement strand
TGGGGTTCTAAGAGTGGAGGGGGCTCCTGTGAGCGGATGGCAGGGTTTGTGCGGGGGGTCTGTGAGGGCATGAAGGGCTGGCTCTGTGAGAGGAGCCCATGCTGGAGTGGGCTGGGCCCTCATGGGGTGCGGTGAAAGGTTGAAGGTGAACTGAGGTAAGGGCATGGGTAGAAGGAACACCTGGTGGGTTTTGTCTTTGTTTTTCACCATCATCCAAATCTTTTTTAATTAACAGTAATTTAGTTTTCTCCAAGCCAAGCCCATTTGGTCTGTTGTTACCCATTTTGTGTGTCATTACCTCACCCCATGAGCTTCTTCACTTTGTGTTCTCTCCCTGCCCTGTGGAGAGGGGAGCAGGTTCCTCTCTCTAAAATTCCTTCTTAACTCTACTTGATTTTCTCTCCAGCTCCTCCTCCTATTACAGACTTCCACTCTGTTCTTCCCAGAAGGTCACTTGATCCAAACAAAGTCATGTTCCTATGTGCATTAGCCAATCCTATTTCCCAGCAGGACCAAAACATGTCCATGCCACTTGCTGTCTTCAACTGCAGCAGTCAAAGGCTTTTTGCACAATAAATTCAACTCACTGTAAGAAAGTACCCAATTGGAATACACAATACGGTCATTTATGACCAAAACCAATACATGCTGTTGAAATCTCACAACATTCAGAAGTATAAAAATAGCAAAGACATTTTACTTTTCATAGCAAAGTTAAACCTCCATACATAGAAAGAAATATTTTTAGATTAAGTGTTTTGCAGGTTTTTTACACAGTTTTTCAGCATATGAAAACACAGGAGGTGTGGAACAATCACACTAACATGCACTTCTCTCAAGCTTGTGCTTTATCCTCACAATCACCTCTCTGTTTACTTCAACCTTCTTAAAAGCAAAGACTTCAAATGTATAGAGAAGCGTATACTCACTGTAGTACTGGCAAATCTGACGTAATCATTTTTGCAGCACTCTTTAAAGTAAGAGCTACATAGAACCTCTTCTCAAAGTTATCTCAAAGTAGGACAACTACTTGGAAACCTCTTTCGTGAAAAGAATGTCAAAGTCCAGTCTGTAAGAGAGAGAAAAAAATTGTTAGGTGTGATCCCAAAAGAGTAATACATTGAATAAAACAGCCTGTCAACAAAAAAGGTCAATTTTGAAGTAGCATCACTATTAAACCACAAGAAATTTAGAATGGATGACCCCAAAACAAGCTGACCCCAAAGCTCAATCATATTCTTGCATTCAGTTTTTATATTTCTGTTTAGGCAACTTAGTGCAATTAAAAAATTTAAAAACAAATGTTCTGCATTACCTCCCATATTTGTTTACCACAAATATGTGTGTTTAAATGGCACTACACCTATTCAATCAGACCCTCTGGCTCACAGCTTTGTGTGACTAAATTTCACAGAATAGTCAGAAGCTGTGCAAGTGTCTAACTGCAGCAGAAGGTATTTTAACTTCATGAAACTGAAGTTTTAAGTTTAAATAATAAAGTAGACTGCAACTGTGGTGTCACTACATCCACCTGTAGCATCTCTCTACCCAAAAGACTAAGCAAGGAGTTAACTAATGGCAGCAGATGTGACTTTACTATTAAATAATGGCACAATGTGACAGATTCAATAATCTTCACTGGAATAAAACACAGAACTGCCATCCTATTATTCGAGAAAATGCAAGTTCTGGAGAAAGTAAATAGATTTGTTTCAGTCTCCCCTTTTACAGGTCCTGGGGTAATATGAAGAGCTGCATGGAGCACTGCAGTTCAGCAATGGCAATGAATACAAAGGACTTAACTGTGTGTTTTTAAAACATGGGACATGTTCAAACTCTTTTATTTAAATACCTAATTTCCTCTCGATGGGCACTTTTTTTCCTGTGCTCTAGTAGCTTTGCACAAGGCAGGAGGAAAATCCAGCCAGGAAGAGGTAATGTGACCTGCATTGAAGGGAGAATCTACATGAAATTGCACCTTTCTAAACAAAACAGTACAGCATATAATTTCCACCCTACTACACACACATCAGTGTTTATTTACCAAACTGTACAGATTGAACAGACTTTTTTCCCTCTTCATACTACAGTTCCAATTAGACTCACAGTTGCATACAACTAGTTCTTCCAGTACTTACTACTTCGTGCTACCAACAATTTTACTTACAGTGCCTCATCATGAAATTTACATTTTTTATAACATATAATTAGCAAGCTACTTTGTTGCAAAACACATGTTAACAAACAAAAGGTTTGTTTGGAGCTAAAAGCATCACTCTAGCATTAATGGTTTAAAGGGGCCAATACACCAGGCTGGTGTAAAAGCTCTGCAGTTTCACTATGAGACAGAAGTTAGTCTGAGTTCTCCCTGAAAAAAATGCCATATATGCTATTTGTGCTATTTCCATAAGCATTTCTTCATTAGAGACACTGCTCATTGTGTTTCAAAGGATGTGATTGCTCCTAACAGGGCAATGACATGCCCAGTTGCCAACGTAAAGCAACCACTTCAAACACTCTTAAGAATTTATCACAAACACAGCATCAGACTGATCTGAGTTGACTTCCTATATGAAAAAATAAAGGCAATATCCAGATCTCCGAAATGGAGAAGTTCAATACAACTGGAACAAGATTGAAGAGAAAAGTATTTTTTGGTACCCACACAAGCACACACACACACTCACGCTTATGCTACCGGGACCTCAAAGGAAATCTATTCTAAATCTTCAGATTATCTACTTCTAGCAGGATTCGTTGCAATCTTACTTTTCAAAAAAGCTTCCAAAAGAAGTTCAAGAAAATTTATGTGTGCTCCATGTGAGGTATCTTCCACAGACATTTAAGGCATCTTGCACAACTCCTATGTGGGATTTTTTTTTTTAATTTTCCTTTTTTAACCTAATCACCCTTCCCAACTGTTGGCTCGGCATGCTCAGACATAGTAATCAGCAGCATTCAACTGCTCTAGGGAAGTGCTCTCACACACAAGGAAAAGGTTACTTGCTCAGAGATAGCTTATTTAAAAAGCAAAATCCTGACTTAGAAGTATGGAGTGAAGGGTATAAAGAGCCAGAAGCAGAAGAGAGTATCAAGACAGCTGGAGCCATGGTGCTAAGGGCAGACAACCTGACACCAGGGTGTTTTCTCCTTCTCCTTATGCTAAACAGGCATCCGCAACACAGGGCTGCAAAAACCCATCCCTCCGTGGTAAAGTTCAGACTAGACCATCAGAAGACTATGAAGTTGGCCTTCTACATTCTTGTATTAATAAAGCCAGTGTGTGACAAAATACATGAACGGTTTGACAACTAGAATATTCATTGATCCTTACGGACTACACAAATACGAACCTTTGTGGTTTTCTGGTTTTAATAAAAGAGATATCTGCATCTGAAAGATGGTCACATAAACAGAAAAATCAAACTATCCCTCTTTCTCTCCTTCAGCCTGAGAATAAAGTCCTGATAAAAAAATCCTGAAAGCTTGAGACACATAACCATTTTGTCATCTGTCCTGAAGAACAGAATAGGGGGAGGAAGACTTCATACTTTGGCATTTGGGGATATTTAAACTATAATAAACACAATACAGTCCTTTAACATGCAGTCAACTGCTTCTCTTTTTGTTTAGAAAAAATAAGTCGGATGTTTTCAGTCAATCCCAATTATAGTGACCTTTGTACCCTTGCAGCTTTCTGAACTCACATCTTTGTATTCCAAGTTGACATAAATTTATGCTGGTCCAGTTAAAATTAGCTATAGAGGAATATCAAGCAGACAGTAGAAGACACCATTTAGTTCAAACATCCAATAGGAAACAAGTAAATGCTTCCCTTTTTTGCCTGTTTTCCAAGCATGCACAATAATCAGGGCAGATATAATGATCATTATATAAAACTGCCTCTGTAAAAAAAGTATTTTCTAGTAGATTGTTTGGTTTATTATATTTTTCTTCAATAAGTATCTCATAATCAGCTAGTTTTAAAAAGTCTCTAGGATTTTACGAGTCCAATACATGCATTCCATCAATATTTCCTGTAGATTTTACTAACACAAAGTTACCCACATTTTTTGCAGCTTTTACGTTGCTTGCCTCTCCGGTGTTGAAGTAATCTACCCATTTTAGCCAAAAATCAAACAATTTAAAAGATTGACAACACCCTGATGGAGTCCTGCCAAGCAACTCTCTGATAGCAACAAAATCAAATCAAGTTCAATTAACTCTGTTATGGATTGGGTACCTACACCTTATAAAGTTGAACCCAAAACTTAAACAAATAACAAAGAAACCCAACTACTAAATCTAGCAGTTACTACATTTTCAATTCTACTGCCTAGAAGATACCCAAAACAAAAGGAAACAGGCATTAGATCGGTTTCTAATACAAAATCCTTTCCTTATTGACCAAGTCACCTCATCCCATCCAAGTGCAAAATATATTCAAACAACAGCTCACACAAACGAAGCAATGTATTCTACAATTAACTGGTAATGCCTTTACCCCCTTCCTTCATTTCCCATTTCTAATGACTCTGCTCTCTTCCTCAGTGCTCCCTGCTGCAGTACACGATGGTGTGCCACACCCCTGCACAGCACCAGAAAACAAGACACAGAAAACTCTAGTTTTTCATAGTTTAGAGACAAGATTTTTCCCCTCAATATTCCTGCCTAAAACCCGAATCTGACCGCTAGGAAAAGGCATTAGCACCAGCACAAACAACAATCCTGCACTGTACACCCAGGCAGAGCTTCCATCAACCAGGTGAGAGAGAAGAGAGGATCAGATGCAGGTAGATTAATTCTAGCCTTCACTGCTTTATCCATGGCCTTGGGCACACCACAGAAGTCCTTCCTGCCCAGCTACTCATCTGCAAAGTGAAGATAGTATCTAGAAATTGCAAATGTGAATTCTAAATCCAGTAGAAATAGAAAAACAATCATCAGGAACAAACCTTGTAACAAATTTACCAGATGCCCTGACGTGTTCTGCATCACTCAGGAATTTTTGTTTGCTCTGGATTAAGTATTTCTATAAGCATAAGCTTTATTTCTGCTACAGGTTTGGAACTTGAAACAAATTAATTCATGTTGACCCTTCAGCCACTTGATCAAACGCCAAATTAGATCACCACTCCCAGCTCTGATTTTGAAAGCACATAGCACCATTTAAGGACAAACACAGCATAATGCTCATTCAGCCCATCTTTAAAATAATTTCATTGAAGTGCTGTGCACAATACATATTTCACTTTATCACATTCTAGTAAGTACTTAAAACAAAATTGAAAGTCCAACTATAGAAAAATTATCACTGAGCTCTAGTGAGTTCCTCACTACTTATGGACTATAGCAAGCTCTCTATGTGGTCTGCAGCATTCCTAATCCAGTCAAACCATGACAGGAGAAAATATCAGCAACTAGGCTAGCACAGCATGGCGATGCTTCACTTCCTACATGCATCAAAGCCATCCTGGTTATATTATTAGTAGTAGCCCACATCCCTCTCCAGCGTGTTTCTGTTGTTTTGTTATCCCCTCCAGTACAACCTGCAGTTGCCAGCCTGCAGAGGCACGTCAGTGTCAGACCCAAAACCCTGGGAGAGCTGCTTGACACCCCAGATGTTTGTGTTGCCGTTTAGAGGGACATGGGCAGACTGGAGCACTGGATACACAGGAATCACATGAAGCTCAATAAAACATACGGCCAAGAACCACACAGTGAGCCTGTACACAAAGCTGGAGTATTTAGCAGATGTTTATTATCATTGACTACCGTTTCTTTCTTTTCTTCCATTCTTTACAGGTATCACCAGACATTTTACCCATACCTGTGGGATCAAGAACTATCTCATGGCTGAACCCCTAGCTGTCCATTTAAATTGCCTTCAATTACAGTTGTCTCCTCAGTTGCACCAATACGCAGAACAGACTCTACAGGCAAAACAGCTGTTGCTGCTTCCTCTCACCAAATGCTTTTAGCCTAGACAGGTCCTGCCCAGTCAGCCAGAAAAATCATCTGAAGTGCCACATCGTAGCGTGCGATATTATCCTGTGCTCTTCGACACATTGCAATGAAAGGACCTTGCAATGAAAGGCTACACAAATCACTTCTTCCAGAGCTGGAAGAAAACCGTGACAAAACGTGACAAAAACCTCCGAGTCATACTACCACATTTCTATACTTAGTTTTGTGTCTCTAAAAATGTGTGAACTGCCAAAACCAATCAGTTTTTCTGTACCTTCTGCTACCACTTCCAGCAGGTAGCAGCTAATTCCTGTAGTGTGCAGGTCTGTGCCAAGGCACTGACACAAAGATCACACAGGAAAGCTAGTACAATCTTTTAACCATGGCTATAATAGCATAGTTAATTTATACCCTGCAACAATATGTCACACATCACTCAGACAATTCGGTTTGATCTCCAGTCTTTAGTCCGATAGTTTTAAAATATATTATCATATACTCCCTTCTTCTAATGTCTAGGATGGCTAATGCTAAAAATACTAATCAATGCTTCATGAAAACAATTGCCTGTAGATCTGGCTTGCTCAAGAACAGAAATGTTGTCATTTCAATTTGTAATTATATATTTTTTTTTAATAAATGTAAATTTGATGGACTGAGCATATGAAAACAAGCTTGCTTTCCCTTTGTTATTCTCACAGACTCTTCAGACTTAACTGCTCCTTCCTCTGTGGACACTCTGTGAGATACTTGACCTGATTTTCTGCAGCACTGAGCATTCACAACTGTGACTGAGATCACCAGGGGCTACAGGCACTCCGTCACTCATAAGGCAAATAATTATGGGCTGATTACACAAGACTAAGAGTTAAGACACTGAGCTCTAATGTGAGCCCAATACCTGGATGATTAAGGTCTAAATTGGCAACTTTCTCCTTCCCATCTCTTCATTAGGATAACATCAGCTATCTACCAGCCTCATGCCTACCTGCTCTGAACATAAAATACACAAAGCAAAAAGGGCTGTACAAAGTTACTTCTACTGTCCTCAGACTGTGAGAATGAATAGATGGACTCTTGAAGCCTTCTGCTTCTCTGCAACCATATTTCCAGAACATAGGAGTCTGGAGAAAATAAACTCAATCGTCTTTTTAAGACGATGCAAGAGCATTACTAATCATAAAAAAAGCCCATGGAACGAATTTTAAGCTGAGAGAGATTTTGCCTATTGTAGAAATTGCACAGTCATCCTCCAAACAAAAGACTGAGCAATCAATAAAAACTTGCAAAAGACTGAATAATGAAAGGGACAGCACAAGTGGGAGTTATCAAGACAATTAAAATTATCAAGATAATTAAACGCTTCTCCCAAAAAGGACCATACTGTTCAGCTGATGCTCGCTCAGCTCACTAAAATGGCCTAAAGCTTTTTGAAGTTTTGCACAGTTGATTTTAGTGGGCCAAGGCAGTGTTGCAGAAGGCTCCAACACACCTGTGCACGGGACAGCAACAGGAGAGTACAGCTGGACACAGACCACACTGACAGAGGATGACTTCTTTTCCCATGTGTACAAACTGCTGCAAAGGCAACGGAGAGGGAGAATAAAGAGTCTTTCTCAGTGAGAACATGCAAGCAATGGGTTTTACTGCAGCAAGGAAAATTCAGGTAAGACACATACAAATCAGGTAAGGACTTGTGAAGCTCTCCAATGGTTTGCTCAATCAAACGTGAATTACCCGCCACTTAATATTTTTGCTTTTCCCAAGTAGATGGGTCATGTTTGTCAGGTGCAACAAGCAAAGTCTGTGGTGAAAGCTTATTCCGAGGAGCTTGAAACAGCTGGAAAAAAACAGACAAGGCTTTTGGGACACAGCCTGCTTTGGGTCTGAAAACACGGCACAACCACAACTGTGCCTGCTGGAGGGGAAAGGCTGGGGACTAGGCCAGCCCTCCATTCTCTTCTTACCCCATCTCTTCTAACATTTCTGGGACTTTTACCTTCAATCAAACCCATGTGTGACAACAATTAAAATTAAATCCAGTGATTAAATTCATACTCAAGCGCTGTAGTGAGTGCTCATTCCTAGAAAATAATCCATATCTAGAGGAAGGCAGGAATCCCTGGCAGTCAGACGTGCAGAGGGCCGCAGAGGCTTTGGATATTCATCTCTGTGCAGCACAAAGCACAGCAGGCCAGGAGCTCACACTGTCTGCAGGCACACCAGAAGCACTGTTAATAGATTTTTATGCTACCTCAGAAAGTGTTTACTCATCTGTAATTTTTCTCAGCAGTGGACATCTGGTGTTCTATTATTCATTGCATCTGGAAAATTGCCAACAATAAAACCAATTTTCACAAAAAGGAAGCAAAGCCTGACATGCAGAATGCTGGAATAAAGGAAAAAACTCTCAGAATTGTTCACGTTTTTGTTCTCTTTGTCTTTTCTTTTCTCCTCATATGGGGGACTCTGAGGAGAAAAGCCAAAAGGAACTGCAGAACATTTTTTCCAGATTATAAAAGAGAACATGCATTTTGAAGCCACATATAAATTAAAAACTCTGGGAAATTACTGATTCTGGTACTCATTTGAACTTATGGGGAAGTGCACAAAGGCCAGATGAAAATAAGGTCACTAAAATACTAACTCAGCTGCTAAGAGAAAGGATATTTAATGGTTAATATAGAGACCTGCATGTATCAAGTAGAAGAAAATGTAGGACAACTCTAACGTGTAATATTCCACCAATTTGCTGATAGGCACCTTTAATACTCTCCTCAAAAGAACACAATGATATAATGGTTCTCCAAAAGAAGGAGGTGGTGTTAAGGACTTTGTTAAAGCATTCCCACCTCTGAGAACTGATCCTTCAGGAAGCCACATCTCAGACTCTGAGCTTGGAGGAGCAGCACCAACGATTCCTTTGTTGCCAGACCTGTCAAGACCCACGGCCTTGCAAAGATATCCCAATCCAAGTCCCTCAAATAGCAAAGATTTCTGGGCATTATCTCAGAGTGACTGAGGCACCAAAAGCCTCTCCTCAGTATTCATATCTACTCCAGAGATAAGCCTTACAAAGTTTTAGGCCAAGAGTCTTTCAATGCTATCTGTTCAGGAACTGGAAGATCCTGGAGTACCAGTTATTCCAAGCATAGGGAATTCAGCAATGCTCCAATGACAGAACCCCAAGGATTCCTGTACTAGTGCCTAACAACAGGTTGGAGGCTCAGCTTAACCCTCATCCTGATGCAGCTAATTGGCACCTGTTCCACTGCGGCTCCTTATTCACTCAAACATCATCTTTTTGTGTACATGAAGGTGTGTGGATACTTTTAAATTATTAAATACTTCATGTTTCGAGCTCCTCAGAAGTGATGTTGCATTTTAAAAAGGGATTAGTAAATATCCAACAAGCATCTTATAAGGAGCATAATGCTTTCTCTCTGCGGTGAAGCAATCTAAATACCCTTGCTTTTAGTAACCATTTTTACTAGCATTAAGTGGACAGGGGTTCCACTGATGCTTTTCATTTAAGCAGGAATAAACTTCAACAAGGAATACAAGAAAGCTGTTTTTCTTCCACTGTTAATTATTTTTAGCCCAAGTAACTCTGCAAACGATTTTTTTTAAAAATCCCATTTGTTTTAGCATAAAAGAGACTTCTCAAGAGAGGTCATGGTAGCACAGATTTTTTGACTCTTTATTCTTGACATTCTGTGGGACTATTGACAGAATATATGGATGTACCACAGAGAGGGAGTAATTTCTATATCCTTCCCATATACGCTAAGCCAGAGAATCTAAATTATGAACACCTGAAGAGATCCTAAATGAGTTTGTGAAAACTGAACAGAAGCCAAACAAAGGAGCAGAGGCATACCATAAAAGATTAAGCTATCAAAAAAGGTCATTATATATATGGATATAGATAAAAATTACAGAATCAAACTCTACTTCCTAACCCCAACAAATTATTGACAAAATTCAACCTGCTATCAAACCAGACACCCTCCACCTACATCTTGTACCACAACAATCCCTCTTCTGAACCAATCCACAACTTGCAGCCTTGCAGGGAAAAACCACCCAAGCCCTAAATCCCACCATGTCCCAGACACCAAAGAAAAAGCTGTGAGTAATCTCAAACCCTGACAATCAGCAAAACAAGCAGGCAACTCTGACTTGGTTCTTCTTCATTAAAATTTGCTTCAAATTCTCCTCCCAGTAAATTAATCAACACTGTTTATTCTCCTCAACCAGAAACTTTTTTATGTGTTCCCCAAGACCAAGAGGCTTTGCAGGTGCTTAATCCAAGATGACCAGATGGAAAAAAACCCCATCAGAACACATTAGAGCATCCCCCTCTTCACCACTCAGTGAGCTGGTTACAAGACAAACCACACTGCATCTATAAACTACACAGTTTAAATCATCCCTCCATCAAACCATCAATGCTACCACAAGTTTCCCATTGACCACATTTTGCCTTAAGAACTTATAAGAACAATAACTCCAGAGTCCACATGCTGCTAAATAGCTCCAATTCATCCCAACCTGACACTGCCCCAGTGTAAAGGCAGTGGGAGAGACCCATAAACAGGCTGAAATCCTCATGGGCTTACTTCAACAGAGATTTTAAAGGTACAACCAAGCCTACTCTTCTTCTGAAGCACACAGATGACACCTATTTTTCATCGGAAAACTCATACACTTTCAAAGCCATCCAATGTATGACACCAAACAAACACCTCTATCAGACTATTCCCAAAGCCTACACCCAGACTGGCTTCCTGTGCACCCGGCCACGTGAAACTCCAAGAAGCCATAAAGCAGAGGCAGTGCCCCAAGAGCCTGGCCGTGTGCTGTGAGCGCTCGGCGCTGCACTCACACTGAGCCAAGAGAACCTTGCCAAAGACTCTCTCACACAAAAACCTACCAACCCTGCTGAACAAACCTCACCAACAGAACGTCCTCCATTAGTACACACGGCACAGCTTCTGACCAGCAGCAGTTATACAGTCAAATCCTTCACTGCAAAAGCATACATTAAAAACTTTCTTCTCATCCATCTTAAAACAATCCAACCACCACAACAAAGTCAGGAGGAAAAGAACAATTTTTTCAATGGATACACACAACCATGCTGGAGCTAGAAATAAAAAGTGGTGTAAGGATGTTTCCCAGCTGCATACTGCAACCAAAATTCAAACCTAAATCCACAGGCTAGCACAATTCCCCAAAGCCCAATGGCTTCCCTAAAACTACACAGGTGAACAGCAACAGGACGAGCAGCAAACAAGGAAACGATGATTTGCCAGCAGAACACTTCCCAGAACAAAACCATTCCACTCCCAAGTTCTCACTCCTGATCTGAAACACTTAGGAAGGTGCACAGCTGGAAAATATTCACAATAATTTAAAATAATTTACTCATAAGGGCAAGTGGCTTTATCTCACATTAGTTTCCTCCATCCCTATAACTCATCTCTCTGCTCCACAGGCAATACCTCCCCACACCTCAGCAGAGCTCACAGCAATTAATTGCTTTCTACACGTACTGAGCTTGAGGATTGTGGTTTTACTTGAGTCTAAAGCAGTGTGATCCAGGAGCTTGCCTACTTTTTCACAGCAATGTCAACAACCTAAAAAATACATTACCTGGACCTACAAGCCTTTCCTGATTGAGATGGAGACATGAGGGGGGGAAAAAAAAAATTCCAAGGATTCAAGAAATAAAATATAAGCTAAAATAGGGATGGCTACCCACCAGCCATTTCCTAATGACCTCTTCAACACAGAAATCACAAGAAATAAATGAAATAATAACAGGAAGTAAGTTATTATCAAGTACTATGTACTACGGCAACAGTTCTGCAATAGACCAAAAAGTAAATATCGGTAGGGAAAAGACAAATTAGAACCCAGGAAAAAGATTTATTTTAGCTCAGTAAATAATCCTGAAGAAAAGCTTTAATCATTCAGAAATTAATTTTGGTTAGTCGAAAACCCTAGGAAGACTGGGTAGGGGGCGAAACTGCTTGCTCTTTGCTATTTAAAAATGCCTTGTACAGTACAATAAACCCATTAAAAGGGAAACTTTCTCAGGGAAAAAAAAGTTTGAAAAAACCCTGAATATCTCTTCCATTGCTTTTTCATTTTTCCAGGTACAGGAATAATGAGTGTACAGATGGAAGATGATGATCACACTGTGTGGAACCAGTTGAGAGGCCAGTTCCAAACTGGATAAACTGACAAACCAAACAAGTGTTATCGGAAATACAAGGAGGAGAGGCAAGAACACAGAAACCAGGAGAAGAAGCTGATTCAGTTTCCTTTCTTAAGGACTTCACATCCAACCAGGCTGTTTGCCCTTCATCTCCTAACAATTTCTGGCCGTGCTGCCAAACACCAACAGGTCTGACAGAAGGACAGGTACCTCAAAAGGGGATTTTTGAAAGGCGGCACTGGCTGAGCCCATGTTCTGGCATGGGTGGAGGTAGGGGGGCCAGGATCTGCAGGGCTGCTTTTGTTCAGTTTATCAGACACAGTTTTGTCCTGCTATCAGACACACAGCTCAGAGCCCACGTGCTCTGCCCAGCCCAGCTCAGGGAAGGTGCTGAGGTGACACTGTAATAGAGGTGTAGAGCACAAGGACAAGGTGCACTGTGGATTTACTGCAGTGCAGCAAAGGGTAGGATCACCAAAACTTGGTTTGCTAACACCACTGACCACACAACAAATGATTTCCTACCTTCTTCCTCGCTGCCCTTAGAGTGTTTTCCCTCTTGACTCAACACAATTTACCTTGAAGGCATGGTGACAACTCAAACTTCAAAGCTATCACTAATTTACTTCAATACCCTAAATTGCAAGTACTGATGATTTCTTCTATAACTGTATCTTGCATTGCTTACAGAAATACAGGAACACCTTTCTTTATTTCTGGAGAGTTACTTAGACAAGCAGATGACAAAAACTGGAATTAATGTGACAGTGTCTGAGAAAACATAATTCAATTTTGTGCTGCCAACTTTAAGGCCTAGCCAAAAATACTTTCTCCCAGTAACACTGACAGCAGTCCTTCCCCCTAGAAAAGGAAGACTTTTTTGATCCGGGAAATATTTACTAAAACAATTCATTGGACTAATGCAGCAGTTCCCAACCTAATGAAATAGCTTAGCTAAAGCTTAGCCAAAATGGACCACTTAAAAAGAGACAGAAAAAAGATCTTGCCTCCCTTGGAAAGGCTGCCATCAGATGAAGGCTGCTCCTTGATGTTGGTAATGAAGCTATCAACAGTTCCAGCATGAACTGCCAGAGTGCTTTATTTTTCTAAAGATACCCAGAAAGAGAGGAAACCCTGTGGTACTGGAAAACTGGAACATGGGCTTTGCCAAAGACCTAAAGCCGTTATCCTCCCATGAGAAATAAACCTCTTCCTCACCTGATCCACAAAGATAGCTGACCTTGACTCTGAACTGAGGAAAGAATTCAAGGATTAATCACCAGAAGAAATGCAGAGTAGATGCAGTGAGCTGCCTCACAGATAGCAGGCTAACAGAAAAAAATCAACAGCCACAAACCAACCTCTCTGAGGGACCCAAGAACAGGAAAAACATGGGATCCTGAGGCTATCCTGATACAACCAAAACTCATTTGGATATGTGCTGGGGGTTTAGAGGCATCTGCCTGGTTTGTGTCTGTGCAAGGCCAAAGCTCCACTCAGGATGGAGTGGTGAAGTTAAGGTCAGTGTTCAGAGCAGTCTTCAACATTTGCAACTTAAGAACTGCTACTCACAGAATTCTCTGCCAAGCTACAGTGGTGGTCTCCAACGGCACCAACCTTCTGCTTATACACATGCAGCCTTACTAACCTCTTCCCTGGGAACGACAGACTAAGAAAAAAAGAAAAATTAACAGGTGAGAAGAGAAAACCTTGTGCCTAGAAGACAAGAGAATCGTCTTCTACCATCAAATATAAGACACTGGAAACAGAAAAAGCACAGTTCTCTCAGCACTGCTGGTAAGACTCAGTGAAACTTAACAGAAGCTCTGGAAAAGAGAAGCTGAGGCTCTCCAGCGAGGGGGGAAATTCCAGCAGCTGATCCACACAAGAGGATATTTCCCCTGGTAAGACTCCTTGGCCTTTGTTTTTGCAGAGAACAGAACAGACTACACAGCTTTAAATGTTGAAGAATTTGCAAATACTTTCTTTAGCCCTTTGGAAAGATAGGCAGAGGATTTTCAGTATCTTACACAGTTACATAAAACAAAAATACATCCAGTAACTGATATTTGAAACTGTCAGGCTGTAAGAGCAAGAGTGAGAATATTTTGAAGCATTTCCTTAAACAGATTCCCAACTCCCATGAGATTCTCAAAAGCAAATTCTAGCTAAAAATTGTAACCCCAGGAGTTAACTAAGATAACATTTCCTCTAGGAACAATCCTTACAGAAAATACAAGGAAGACACAAGTTCTCATTTTTCTTATACCTGGTCCTACCTCCATTTCCCTACAAATTATTCAAATAAATGTAAACATATCTATAAGCATTGCCTTCATCCTTGAGGCAAAGTTAGAGCAAGCTTTTCCAGAGCACACAGTATACACAGGTATATTTAATAAAGCATTCAACAATCATTTGAATACTTTAAAAGTATCAAGGAAGTTTTTTTCCAGGGGTTATATCAACACTTAGCACTTCCACAAATCAAGTTCTCAAAACACAGAGAACATGACTATGTATCAGAGAATAACAATAAAAAAAAACAACAACAAACCAACAAGGAATAGATATTTTCTTTTTCAATAGCGTTTTGGGATGAGGTTTCATACAATGGTTGAACCAGTCTGATGGGCTGCTGTTTAAAATGCAGTCCCTGCTCTTTCCTCCTTCTCCCGACCACATGTTCCTACTCTTGTTTTTGGACATCAACTTGGATACTCCCAGCAAACCAGTGAATGGAGACACAGAGGATACTGGAAAGGAAGGGAGCAAGCAGATCCAGTTCTTCTGCCCTCCCTGCTCCCATCCAGGCAGCACAGCAATTCTACCATATTGATTCAATTGCAAATGCAGCACAGCTTCTTCATGGCTCTTGCAGAACAAAAAAGGCAACACAAAAGTCCACATTAAACACTCCACACCATAACATGAAAAAAATCTGTTCGATTACAGTATCATAGAACACTTCCTACACATGACATTATTTTCATTTATCACAATCTAGAATGTGCTCCCTTAAATCATTCATTTTCTATTATCTTAAGGCAGTGTTAATTTAAGACTCAAAAAATGGCCTAGCTATAGACTGATCACTTTACAAGAGATATATGAATGTTCTCTAATCAGAGCAGCAAAAATTTAAAAATAAAGAAAAACCCAGGAGACACTATTAGGGAACTATTTCAGAGAAAAATACAAATGCAAAGAATTTGGGATAGAGTCCTCTGCAGAGTACTTTTAGGTAAGTTTCAGAGCAAAACCAAAAGGAGAGTCAGTGGAAAATAACATCTGAATGAATGGGAATGCCAGTCACTACCATCCATGTCCAGTGCCCTGAACACCAGGCACCGTGGCTCCTCCCTCCCATGGCTGTACTGCCACGTGGCTTTCTGCGCATTTGTACAATCCAAGAAATAGTCTAGCAATTTTAAAAACTCTTTTCCAGTGGTTTGTATTTGGATCAGCTCCCTGAACTGGCTCAGCCTTCGTTTGCATGAGCATAGGACCAGGGCTAGGGAAGAGATGGGAACAACCAGGGGAGAGCAGGACCAGGAGACCTAAATTGCTATGGAAATGCATTGTACCTTGCTAAAAGATCTCAGAGATGAGGGAAAACGCTCCAATTTCTCAAAATTCCAGTGTATACTACAGATGTACTTCAAGAATAGGTGTTAATGCTCAATAAATACAACACGTGACTTTTGGATCAATTGAGTACAGATTCCTTTCCTAACCAAACTCTGAAGATGTCGAAGAAAAAGCAGAGTCAGATTAAGGCCATTTGGAGGTTTTTTAATAATCTTTGCATAAAAAGAAGGAAAGCATCTAATTATAGCAGATGATAGCCAGTTTCTTGCCAATACTTGCGATATCCTAAGTAAGCATTTCCCTCCACAAAATTCTCTTACGCTGTTTTGAGGGGAGAGGACAGGGAGGGGGGAAGGGCTACCTTCTTTCTGACTCTCCCATTTCTCATTTTTCTATCAGTATTAGTCTGCATTAACAGCCAAATCATACACACACACTCACACAACACTGCCAGTGACCTACTAGAAAGTTGCTATAGCAACGACTGCTTTCAGAAATACACGTTGTGCATTTTAAGTGCCATCATAGTGTAACTCATCTGTCAATTAATAACCATGGCTCACAGGAACACACCACATACTCCAAAAAAAATTAACAAATAAACACAGAGGCTTTTTGTCCACGAAAGGAAATACTAGGAAACCCAGCGTGCGCTTAGACGCACTACCAATGGAAAAAACAAACAAATCATATTTAGCACCAAGATGTAACTTTCATATTCCTGTTTGTGTGCACAAAATTCATGAAGTATGAAAAAACTTCCCTTCTGTCTTAAAGGGGGAAATCACTCACAAATATCAGTATCATTAAATGTCTAATTTAAGCAAGTCTAGCTTAGTTGTAAAATCATCTATAGGAACACATAGAAAATAATGTAATTTAGGTTTCTGTTACATGTTTTGGGTGAAAACTCTAATAAGAAGCAATGGCTTTTAAAAACACATTGAGTAAACAAAAAACTGAGTATCCACTTTCAGCCTCAGTAGACTTCATGAAATCCTGTGGTCACATTATTTCTAATTAGCCATCACACTAAGCCTGTGACACTGTCCCTTTCTCTGGATGCAGGTGTCCACCTGTTTTTGGTGATTAGATATAAAGCATAAGCACAGGAAAGAACTAAACATCTAAAATGACAATAAGTTATTCTCAGAGAGAAAACGACAAGAAAATTCAACTAGCACAATTAGGAACTCCAGTGTACTCCAGTACTACCCACAGCAGCTCATCTCCTGTTGTTTCCTCTCACAGCCCTGCCTTACATCAGCAGGTGATTTTCAGTCAAGCACATGTCCTAAGTTCCAGTTCTTTGCCTATCTGAGCTATGGCATGTGCTGTCCATGGACTGTCCCTCTGACCAGTGGAAGCTCACTGCACTGATAATCGCAGAATATTCTCTGTACAGAACATAAAGGATGATCCATGAGCTTTGCAGAGACTCTGGATCACCAAGGGCTGCCTGCGTCAATGACAGGGTGAGAAAGCCTGCAGAGCTTCCAAGCTCCAATCTGACCTTGAAAAGTGTTTCAATTTGCTTTCTCACATCCTCTAAATCCAGTTCAAATCATTCTCTCACATGACAAAGATAAAAACCACTTTCCTGTTATATTTTCTTGGTTGAGATAAACATCAAGCTCTCATAGCACCCAGCCTTTGACAATATACTGGTATTGATGCCAGCTGAAATCCGTCTGGAAGACACTCTGGGTATCAGAAAATAAAGGAAGAGATGTGTACTGGTTTCAGCTGGGGTAGAGTTAATTTCCTTCACAGAGGCTGGTGCAGGGCTGTGTTAGGGTTTGTGCTGAACACAGGTTGATAACAGCGAGATGGTTCTGTTCTTGCTGAGCTCACATAGAGCCAAGGCCTTTCCTGCTCCTCCTATGGCAACACCAGGAGGGGCTGGGGGTGCCTGGGAGGTTGGGATACAGGTGATCCAAACCAACCCAAGGGATATTCCAGACCTCATGACATCATGCATAGTATATAAAGTGGAGGGAAGAGGGAGGAAGGGGGGACATTTGGAGTGATGGCATTTGTTTTCTCACATCACTGTTACCTGTATTGTGGCCCTGCTCTCCTGGAGGTGCTGAACACCTGCCTGCCTGTGGGAAGGCTGAATGAATTCCTCGGTTTCCTTTGCTTGTGTGTGCAGATTTGCTCTCCCTGTTAAACTGTCCTTCTCTCAACCCATGAGTTGTCTAGCTTTTACCCTTCCATTTCTGTCTCCAATGCTTCTGGTAGGGGAACGAGCGAGTGGCTGAGAGGGCCTGGTGGCTGGATGGGGTTAAATGAGGACAGAAATCCTGCCCAAACTTCTGCATGACCTCAGCGAGCAGCTCAGTCTGGTGAGCTCCACTAAGAACTTCAGCCTGGTTATGTGTGTGCAACAATCCCCATAGGGACTTTCCACTTGCCCTGGACTTCGCAGGGAGGGTTTCCTAAAAACTGAATCACAAGCAATCCTTTTAGCTTGGATAACAAAGATCACCTTCGAAAGTCTGATTTTTAAACATATATAAAATATATGGTAAGAGAGCTGTGAGATACACATCTCCCCAAGGCAGCGAGGCCCAGAGTCGGGGTACAGGGGCAATTCTATCTCACTGCATCTGGCTGACAGCTCACAGGAGCAAAGCAGGCAGAGGCACAATCAACCAGTGTTTCATTTCTAGTTAGAGTTAATATAATACCCTGAAAAGTCTCTAAATTGCAAGAAAAGCACTGCCTTAAAATTTCCTTTCTCACACCAAGATAGAAGAACTTTTTTCCTCCTACCTGAGGACAGATGGCAGCAGTCATGAGGCAGAGGGCTAGTTAAAAAATACTGTTTAAATATGACAATGAAGCTTCTCTTAATCTTTCCAGAGAGATACCAACAAACACTGCTCTCCAGGTTTTATAAGAGGAATCTTAAACTGAATTAACTTTTTTTCTTTTAATCCAGAATTTGAGTGATCACAGTTTCATGAATCAAACCTTTAAATAATCAAGAAAGGTAAGATACCCTAATCTTCAAAGTTATTAAAAAAGTGGTGCCAGATTCTGGCTGTTTTTTTTTTTTTTTTCAACACATCTACAATAATAAAAACACCATGTGGGGCAGAATAAAGACCTGTACTTCTACTGGGCCAAAAGCCCAGTCACAAGACAAGTACATGTGTGTAGCCATACTCCCCAGAACACTCCCAAAATCCAGATCTTCCCAACTGCTTTTATTTACACACATTAGATTTTGCATCAGTATTATCTTTTTAAATGATACTTTTCATTCCCTAATATTATATGTATATGGGGCTTCTTTCTTATTCAAAAATGTAGTTATATCCCACCCCGAGAAATCCCTCTAAGAATAAACAATGCAGGTCAGCTTTCACTACCGCCTACATTCAGCACTACAGTTGCTCTCATGTCTTTCCAAATCTACCTCTCCCCTCTGGACCTTTCCCTTTATTCAGGACAAAATCCCTACTTGTCTTGACATTCACTTTGGTATCTCAAGGCACCAGGTGAAGTTCACAGAGCAGCGGCTCCTCAGCAGTCAGAATGCCATGGCCATCCCCACCTCTCCATCCACACAGCCAGGCCGTGCTAGAACCAGCTTTCCTGCTTCTCCTTTGCATTTTCAGGAGGCTGGTTTCTCCCACAGACCCAGTGTGTGAACCCTGATCATGTGGAATGTGACTCGAGCAGTTTCCTCTCCTCCTCTCTCCATGATGTGTGTCAAGGACTTCATATTCAGCCAGAGCTGGGACACCTCCCTGTCAGGGACCACCTTCCCTCTCTGCTTCTTTTCCTTCACTGACCCAAATGAGGGCCTCATCCTGTCCTCTCCCAACCCTCCCTTGTTCTTGAGCCTGTGCCCCTCTTTACATTCCTGTCACCAGGGTCGAGTGTATCAGCAAACTCGCTCTAAATACCTACTTCTCTACTTGGGGTTCAGATGCTTCAGATCTTTTCCCAGGCCTTCTCTTCTAAGAAACATTTCCAGTTTAAAAAATAATACACTCCTCTGAAAAGTGAAGGGCTGCAGACTATGTTGGCAAGAGCACAAAGTGTGGAAAGCAAGGGCAGAAGGATGGAGGGAAGTAGGATACGCCTTCCAGCAACAGCCTACAATGAGTTCTGAGTTCAATGTTTAACTGGATTCTTACCCACCCTCCAGAACATCCCCCACAAGTAATTTGCTGGCTACCAAACCTTTAGGTACAGCATTTCTGGGGTTCTTCCGATCCCAAAGATGTACCTTTTACATTTTATCCTGTACACTGCTGCTGTCTCAATGTTAGGAGTAGATACAGTCCTGGCCTTCATACAAACAAGATGTTTTACAAAATCCCACTGTCCCTTTCTGCATAAATTGCCATTGTAATTGAACATTGGAACTGTGACACTTATCACTGAAAATTCATGTGGTCTTTTGGCTCCCACTTTTTCTTCAGATGGAAGTCAAAAGGCCACATTAATGCCAGCTTTGCTATCAGGATCTCACGAACATAATAATTTCTTACTAAATTAATACATTAGAACTAACACGAAAAATTGATGGTTTAAATGAATCCTACATGGCTTTTTTCCAATAATCTGCTCATCATTAAGATAATTCTCACATTTTAATTCTTAAAAGACGCTTCTGATGCCTTAGGATTTTAGCTTTTATATTTTTCATATCCTGTAATTCTTTTGTGTATAACTCTAAACTCCATATAGAGTGTTAGCTACTGTTCTCCCATTTTAATCAGACAAAACAATTCCTCTCTAGGCCGGAAACTCAAGGACACCTCACTGTCTCAGGCCCTGAGAAATGTAAACAAGAGTGAGTTGGGGGGGAGCAAACTTGGGGTAAATGACTTCATTAGCTGAAGCTGTAATTGGAGGATTAACCTCCAACATGTAAATGGACCAAACTTTCATAAAAGTATGGAAACCTGTGACCTCGTCGTTCGTTTTGGGGGCTTTGACTGCCCTGAATGTACCTGAAAGCCCTTCGATAAATATACCTGCTTTTAGCCTCTTCGTTTTGTCTGGTTTTAGGTAGCCTCTGGTTTTAGGTAGCCCCAACAAGGCATCACTTCTAAGGTTGCAGGACTCACCAGTCTTTCCTTTTATTTAAAGGCTTGGTTTCCTTTCTGTTTTTAAACTGTCTAGGGTTATATTTATTAGGTAACTAGAAATAATTTCCCATTTGCCGTGAGCACTGCATAATACTCAGTTAGCACTGAAGAGCCAGATTTGAAGGTGTCAAATTTAACCTGAAACCTCAAACGAGCTGAATTTTTCCCCAGTAAATGGATCATTGCTCCCAACTAGCTGTCAAATTTCAAAAAGTAATTAATACAAACAAACTGCTTCTTAAATGAGAAATACTAAACCATAACAATTTATACAATATGCATAAAGTAGAATAAAACCATATTCCCTCTTATGATCAGTGTGCATTCCCCATTCTGCATCTGGGCTGCCCGAGGGTGAGAGGCTGAGCACACCAAGCCCTCTGCCCTCACCAACCAGAGAAACAAGAAGTGCAAAAGCAGCAAACAGTGGAACCATCTCCTCACCCAAAGAACAAGAACATCTCACCTAGCAGTGACTGGTACACAGATTTTTCTCTGTCAATGCAGCAGATGGAATATATGGCTTTGGAAAAGCCAGACACAATCCCACTTTAAAACTAATAAATTTGCAAGAACACATCATGAGCCATCAAGTGAGATCCTAAATCTGATCAGCTGCTTTGTGGGGATTTCTGAGAAGGTACAACACATTTTTCTGTCCCTCCTGCTGCCTTTCCTGGGAATGTAATTGCTCCAGTTTAAACCGTGATGAAGATTTTCTTCCAGAACCAGAACATTATTTCTATTTTCAGGAACCACAGAATCAGAGGTCTTTGCTGCAATGCTGATACACTGATAAAAGCTCTCTTTGCAGGGTTCAGCCAATTGAGACTGCTGCACACTTACTCTTTCCTTCTGTTTGTCGTTTCCAGCAGTTCCACAGGCTGTGGAAACAATGAAGCCTGGTTCTCTGTGGATTACGGTTCTTTAACTCTGTGTGGATTCTCTAACATCTAACAATTTAAATCCTACTCTTGCATTTATTTAGAAGAGTGTGTAGAAGAGAGATGGGAAAGAGATGTTAAGAGAGTAATTCTGGCCAGTTATCTATCTTCACAAAAACTGCAAGAATTTGTCTTTTGGACACCTCCCACCCCCTCCAAATTTAATTGAAATTAGTGGCTGTGCTCCTAAGAGATATGCAGCAACTCAATCCCGCTAATGCATTTAAATAACATGTCGAACCATAAAAAGTCTGAACCCTATTCAAAAGACCAAAAATTAGCAATATTCAAGTACCCCAAGCCTCCTTCCCATGTGCCCTCCTCTGTCCCACTGTCCTGGCAGCGACAGGAGTGACACAAACACTTGCAAAGCCACACTGCCCTAGAGAACCAAACTGAAAACAATGAATCTGCAAAAGGTGACATCAAACTGCCCATATAGATGTAAATCACCAAGAACAAGAAAAGCCAAGACATTCTCCAGAAAACAGCTGTTAAAATTCTTGGGTTTCTATCCAAGTAGCATGTATTTGCCAAAAATCTTTAAGCTTCTTTTCTACCTTAAAAGCATTTGGAATAAACACAGACAATTAAATGTGTACTGCAGATCTGTTTTAAAGGATTGATTTCTCTGTTTCCAAATTAACACACATTCCTTACTTCAAAGGTCTGCTTCAAAAATCTTCCCGAATTCAGCAGTTAAAAAACTCTTAATTCCAGAGCTTTAGTAGCACAGGATTTAATGCCCAGCATTTCACCCTTCTGAGTTGCTGGTCTTTTTACTTATTTATTTTTTAGTGGAGGAAAGAAAGGCTCAAGAATTAGGGAAAGGAGGTGATAACAGGCAAAAAAATTAGACTGATATGCGGCTTCTAAGAAACCGTAACAATCTCAGAGAAGAGGAAGCTGTTAATGCTTTCTCTGATAATATAAAAAGCAGGAGTATGAACAGGCAACATCAATGAATGCAGAGGGTTTAATAAATTATGATAAGGGTTTAGGATGAGAGGCAGCTTCCTGGTCCAGGTCAAGTTGATTTCGCCTGCTGAATGAACTAACAGCATGATCACTTCCAGAGAATAATTTGAACACATTAATACTGACATCCTCTCTAAATCTGAGTTGAACCAGAGAAATTATGAAGTACTGTATTGATCAGGGTCCTGCTAAGAGAAGTGCTGAAGAGCACATAATTGCAGTGCTCAAAAGGAGTGCTCTCAGAGCCCTGCCACTATTTTGTGGAGAACTCAGTCCAGTGGTCAAGGTAATATCCATCCACCTGAACAGCTAGATGTAACAAGAAGGAGCACTTTCTGATTTGAGGAAAAGCCAACTAAAAGCTTTATTTTTCAGAAATACTTCCCAAAGAAAATGCACTGAGTGTAAAACTTCGAGCAAAAGAGCAAATGAAAACATTTCCAGAATTACTTGTTCCATGACACACAAGATAATAATTCTCCTATTCTGGGTTTCAAAAGAGTGACTGGACATGCTCAAATTCCATTTAGGGGAGGCACAGAGCCTAGAACAGCTAGAATTCAACACAAATCCTCCTGCATTGGTATTCCTAGAGAACAGCAATGATGTTCATTAGGAGACAATGATGTTGGTACTAATCAAAGATTATTCATCAATAAACACAGTTTAAAAATGAGCTCTGCATGTCTCCCTGTCACAAAGGATTTAACCTGAACCTTCAAACCTCCCATGGCTCAAACTATGAACGGCAAAAGCATGTGCTAAAGAAACACCACCAAAATTTTAGCAGAAAGGGGCATATCCTGGTAAGAAGGAAAAATCTTGATTATCCCCAATGGAAAACAGTTAAAAAGAAGCTGGTGGTAAACTGAAAGGCCCCATTCTATTTACTTAATCTTACTCAGTCTAACTGAGTAATGTACTTAATCCAACTCAGTGTCACTGATGAACCATTACCTGTCTGCAAGGGGAGAGGCTGGATGGCTCAAGAACACAGGTAACGTAAATCTCTTTTGGAAAAGTGCCTTTCCAGGTGACAACTCAATAGTCAGGTAACCCATTAGGCCTCTGCTGAGCTTCTGAAGAAATTGTTGAGGCTTTGTAACTTCTTGCCAAAGAGCTTTCTCCCCTTTCCCAGGAGCTTCTCAGCTACTGCAGGTAGCTAAGGCCTGCAGGTTGATGGGGAGTTTGCCCGGATTTTTTCTGACTGCTCCATGAGGAGGAGGTTCCAGCACCAAAAAGGTCATCCAGAGCCAGGTGAAAGCAGAGCTTTCCTCCATTTCTTCAGGGACCTGCCATTCTCCCAGCAGTTGTAGCCCAGCAAGGTCAGATTGAGAACAGGGTGCCAAAAAGATTTCACCAGCTACAAATGAGGAAGCTGCTTGATTAGGCATAAAAGTATAGCTTTTATTTCAACTGTGATCTCAGAAGCTCTAAAATAGAAAAATCCCAGAGAATACAGAGTAGCCAAAAAATTCACAACATGGTCTCTAATCCCCTATCAACTGAAGTATAGAATTAGACAAACATGCAAAGGACTATCTTCTCCAATTTTAGTAAGGACATGGGAATACCTCAAATTATACTATGTATGAGAAGAGGATAGTCTAGTTTCATGTTTCTTAGTTATTCAACTAAATCCAGTAAGAGACAACAAGAACTTAAAAGCAGATTTTTCTTTCTACATTTTCCCTTGTTAGCTGTGTGCGGATTTTTCATTGCTTGACTTTAATAAATTTTATATATTAAAATAGCATCCTTAATTACTGCTTAGAGCTTCTATAAACTTTCAATGTTCAAATTTTATTGCAGTCATTTTAATACCCATAATTAGCTCGTTCAGATTTTTAATGTTAATACTATAAATTACTGAGTACTCTAACACTTCAGTTTTCTAATACTAAGACTGCTTTTTAATATTACAGAAATGACAGGTTCTCCCATTTAAAACGGTTGAGCTCACCTCCCTACCTCATTACACAGCTCATGTTCAATACAGTCCAAATTGCCAGTGGCTCTTTTCATCATTAATTGCATATTTTAAGTCCAACACTAATCGATTTCCAGCCCATGACCAGCAGAAAAGTTCAATCCCACCTCTTATTTTTTACTTCAGCCTGGCCTGTTCTGCTGCAATTGCCATGTTCTCCTGTCTCTGTCACACTCTGCTTCCTAAATACTGGGTTTCAAGCAGGATACGCCACTTTAATGTGCATTTGTAAAATCTATGACAAAACACATTATCAGCCTGTGCCAGGCCCCCAGGCACTTGGGAAGCAGCACATCCCTGCAGGATTGCTAACTGGCCTTTCCACACCTGGCTGGAAGAGGCAACACAAGAGGAGTGGGAGCTCCAAAAGCTGTGCAACTCTTGTGAGATCCCCAGCACCGATTTTTACATTTCTTTGTCAAAAATGCTCTGGTCTTAATACTGCCAAGGAGAGGAATGGGAACCGACTACCTTTTTAAACTAATGCCTTTAGGCTTGTTCCTCTTTTGCAGGAGCACTGGGAATTACTTGTACATTTGCTATGGAAGGCACCTGTCTTACCTGCAGGCTGAAACTTGGACTTCACTGTGCACTTAGAGCAGGTGTTTGGCATCCTAAAATACACACGCTGAAAATCACACACATCCTTCCTAAGAACAGAAAGTCCTCAATATACAGCTCCCAGGGAGTTCACAGGTAATTCCCAATCACTACATGGAGCAAAAACTCCACCCTTGAATGTGTTTGACGTTTTATGCCTGTGGCTTTTTTCCTCCTATATTCTTCAATTAAAAAAAAGTGAAGTTGAATCCTGTCCACAACTTCTTATTTCCGTAGGTACCATTCAAAACCAGAACTGTAAGAAGGATGGGACCTTGTAGACAGAGCACCATGAGCAGATGTGAGAACACAGAGCCTGAACATCACGTCTATTAGAACCTGTGGGTACTGCACTTTTAAACATCAGCCTGTTTCAGTGCCAGCCCTCCAAACCTACAGCACCAGTGAAAGCCAGCCCTGAGCACTCCCAAACCTTGAACCTTCCTCTGCAGTCAGAATTCAGGGAACTCTTCAACACTTCCATGTTTTATTAATTTTATATACTGTATCTATATTATAAAGAATATTATCTATTATTTTATGTTTTATTCACATATTAACTGCAGGCAATACAGCCATCCTGTAGTTCCAGACACACTGGGCAGATTAAGAGAATGCAAAATAAGACAGTTATTAGTTTCAAGAAAATTTCCCACACTGAAGCTAAAATTCCTGAAATTTCTAAAACTCTCCTGAATTCCTAGGGCAATGCTGTGAAAATTTTGTCTTTTAAGTTATAAAAAGTTTCATGAGCTCCTTACCAATGGGTACAAAAGCCTCTTCCACAAGTCTTCCATTATTCCTCAAAGGAGGAGGCACTGATATCTGGACACAGTCATCAGAGATGGAACAGCTAACGTTTCGGTAACAGGAGTGTCCATGTGTTCTTTGCAGACAGAAGATATTTCTCTGACATGAAAATGCAATTCGGCAGCCACATTTGAAAAAAGGTTTTAGTTTAGAGTAGCTGCTGAGCTTACTAAAACACAAGAAGAATGATCTGGGAGAATGAGTTATAAGATTAATTACCAAAGGAAAAAAAAAGAAAACATAATGAGATTTTAGTTCACCAGAAAAATGGTACCCAGAACAAATTTCAAAGTATCATTTTTAACAGAAGAGGTTTTACAATTCTTTTTATTATTTAAAAATGAACATTTAAAAGCATATTTATTATTGCTTGTTCTCTACTGTACAATCTAATTTCTAATCTGCTTGCAGACTGATGAAGACTTGGATAAAATTAAACCCCATTACAGGGAAATGGAAGGGAAAACAATTAGCACAGTAGTTAAATACTGACTTTCAAACATAAGAAGGTTTCCTTAAGTCAACAAACAACTGACATTACAAGAGGAAGGTAACACTGACATGAACACTTAAAGTCAGTCACCTGATTTCTCAGCAGAGCCCCCAAGTTACAGGGGAAAATGAATCCTTATGATCTGAAAGTTCCTAAGCAAAGATGATTTTAGGGACAAACTATTGTCAGGTAGCTGGTGAGATTCCTGCTCCTGACACCCAACCATCCAGTTCCTGGCTGTGAGAAGCAAGAAATTCTGCCTTGAGTTGTTATACCCCGTATTTAGTCTTCTAGCTTCCCCTTCCCACTGGCTGTTGTTTTGCTCTGTTGTAGTGTTTCTTTTTCTTAAATTTCTTACTTTAGTTTCAGATAAGAAAGAGTTACAAGTTTGTGATAAAACAGCAAAAACTTTTTCTTGTTTTAACACTAAACTGTCGAGTCTGTTAACCAAGAACTTATATACAGCCACTGTGAAGACGAGGGGCAGGAAAACAGTTTTGGAGATTGATCAAGGAAAGGATTTTTCAAAATATTGCAGTCTACAGAGAACAAAGCAGAAGAGAAACTGGAAGAATTGCACAGTACAAGGATGAAACCAGAGAGAAAGATGTCCTAAGACTGAGTGGATTTTGATTTAAACATTTAAAGCTCAAGCACCTCATACACACACAGTGCCAAACTCTCAAGAGATCTGAGAGCAACTGACTTTTTTTTCCGTGGATATTTGAGGGCTCTTAGGAGGGAAAGTAAGAGATTGATGACAAGGCTCTTCCTAGTCTATTAAAAAGGGAGATCTATTGGTAAGATAAGTGATGTGATCATGGAGATGAGCTTCCCTGGGAGGTACACTGGAAGAATGAAGTGCTGATGGCCTCCCAGCTGCAATGATAGGGAAGAAAGCCATACTCCCAGAGAACCAGCCGGGTTCCTTGAGCAGTCACTCATTTCCTGCTGTACTCGGTGCTGCCCCACCCAGTAAAATGCCCAACTACAGAAAAGCGTGCTCCATCAGGCTGGGAGCCACAGAAGTACAGAACCAAAACACCAACTGCGTCTCCACCCCAACTCTCAGCATCCCAATTCCCAGCCATGCCACCACAGAGCGCTCTCTAACCTGCAGAGGTAGATCCCTGCTTCCCACACATCCCTGCCAATGTCCCCAGCAGAGCAGCGGCACCGCCGGGGAGCCGCAGCTGCACCGTGAGGGCACCGAAGGAAGGTTCCTCACTCATGTCCCCTGCGTTTTTATGCTACTCTAAGTCGTGTTCATCTGCTGACAAACTAGCTACTAAAAGCTGTCAAATTGCCTCGGTGTGCCTCCACAAGACCTGTACGAGCCGCCAAAGGCAGAGGGCAGTGGCACTGCTGAGGGACACTCTCGATGTCCCCGCAGTATCCCAGTCCCGAGGCACAGCCCGGAGCCATCTCCAGCCCTGCCAGGCACACGACCTTGCGCTCCGAGCAGGAGCCAAACTGCTCCTACAGGAAGCAGCGACGAGGGTGGAGGGGACAGAGGCTTCTCAGTCAAAAGCAGACACCTGGGGGTGACAGGAGGGCAGCAAAGGTGATAGCCCCGACTGTCACCTAAAAAAAAAAAAAAGAGGTGGGAAAGCACTGACGACATAAAAGTACTAAAAAAAACCCAACTGGTTAGGTATGTTTATCAATATAAAGCTCCTAAGTGAACAAAATTCAGTAAAGCCTAGAAAGTACAACCTAGTTCCATTTATTTACTTATAAATTAATCAACTTTAAATTTTCATCCCACCTCTAACAATATAGTCCCACAACAAATTAGCTTGCAAAACACAGCAAAAGGCAGATTTCAAAATAAGCAAACAAGGAGTGAAATCCAAGTTTCAAATCATCATTCACTTAAAACAGTAGAGCACTAAAGTAGATCTGTCTGAAGCTATTCCCTGAAGATTATAAACTGATAGGAAACAAATTCTTTGGAATCCAGGATCCAAACAAACAATAAATAAATGTTGCTAATGATGTCATAACTAGAAGATTGGTTTCAAGGCTCAAAACATCTCTGCTTGGTACAAAAATGTACCTACAGTTTGGAAGGAACAAAAGCTGCAAATGCTGGATGACAACTGTTTCCTAGGAAAATTTTAGGGCAAGTCTGTGAAACACACAGATTACATTCACATTAAATGCATCTCTTTTTCACTTTTTTAGCATTTTTTAATTTTCTTTCCCACTTTTTTCTCTTACAGCTGCTATTATACTTTTACCACAAAAAAACAAGTCCTCTTTCCATACTGTCAAAGTCGTCATGAAGACTTGTACCATTTTATAATAACAAAAAAGCAGCATTTGAAATCAAAGGATGTGGAGAAACCGATGTTCCATGTATGCTTTCAACAGCTTGATGCTGAACAAACAAGGCAGCCTCTTTCTTCAGTGCTCTTCATGAATATTGAAGACTGCAGCTAATCAAATGACAGCACAGACAACTGCATCAGCCAGCAGCATCAGCCAGCAGCGTCCTCAAGCTCCTCGCCAGGAGCAAGGGGAGAGCCTGGGCTCTTGCCCGATGCCATCCCAGCCAAGGACTGACCCGTGTGTGCACTGTAGCCCGTGCTAACCACATGGGAATCTGCCCCTGTCATGGGCCAATACCCGTGTGGCACCAGCGGCAGTCGCCTTCCATGCGGGTTCCCAGGGCCAATACCCATGTGTTTCACCAGTGACAGTCGCCTCCCCTGCGGGTTCCATCCCTCCCTTTGTGACAAGAGTGACCGTGCCTCTCAGTGACAGAAATCCAGAGTGACTCCAGATACCCAAGCACAGGCTAAGGCAGAGTCTTAACCCCTGGGATGGCCTGCAAAGCCTTCCACGAATGACAAACAAAAGGATGAGGGATAAGCAAGGGACTCCTTTGAAGAGCTCATCACAATAAATAAATAAATGAAGAACAATCCACCTTGCACCACTAAATCATCAGCATCAGAGTGCCCAGTTTAGGGGCCCAGGCTTCAAGGTATGAACTGACAGGAGAGAGTCTACAAAGCAGTAAGCTGGGTCAGAGGACAAGAAAACCAGAGGTAGGAGGAAACACTGAGAAACTGAGACATGGTTTGTGTTAGAGCTCAAGGAGGAAAAAAAAAAAAAAGACAGCTTATGGACATTCAGGTACACCAGAAATAGCTCACTATCATGAAATAAAACCCAAAAGTTAACTGCAAAATGTGTCAGTTAAACATTGGAAACAAAGCAGTCAGTAAGAATATATAGCACTGGAATAAGCTGCTTAGGAAATACAGTGAAATTTCAAGCAATTAAGAGATTAGACAAGCAGCTGTCAAAAATATTGTAAATTGTTTCACCCCAAGACAGACAAAGGGATTAACTCAAACTCTCTCTCCATTGTTTTTTTGTTTGTTTTTTTGTTTTTTTTTTTTTGTTCCATATTCTTCCGGGAACAAAGAATGCCCAGGAAGAGCCACAAAGTAGAAGTAAATAAATAACCATCCTAATAGAAGTCCATTGTTCCAGTAAAGAGTGGATAGAGGTCTGCCACTTTAATATCCCTTAATGGCTGTAAAAGCAAGATGATTTTGGACTTAAGAGTTGTGCCCCTAGAGATTCCAGCAATGCACAAAACAAATCAGTGAAAAAAATTCAAATAAAATAATTCGAGAAAAACACACTCCAATACCAGTTCTTTCATGAAATAAAACCCCAATAGTAAAGTCTTTCTAGCATCTATTGTCACAACACAGCACATCCCAGTTAAGAGGATGGAGATGTGTAAGTGATAAACACTTTTCAGTTTTTCAAAAATGAGCTACTGCTCTTAAAGGAAAATAATTATAGAACTAAATAACAGAATACTTCTACTTGAAAGCCAGGGCTAGAAGACTGCAGAGCATGTATTTTACGAAACTATAAACCACTGCAACGTTTTGGGTAGTGGTCCTCAAGAAATCATACTGCAAGGTTAAATCTCTGCTGGTAACATAGGAAAATTCTTATCAGCTGCAGGGTAAGGAAAAAATATTGCAAGGAAAAGAACACAATGGGGGCAGGGTGGTGTCAATTTTTCTCATCACATATGATCAGAACAAAGGAAAATGGTATTAGGGGAAGAAATGATCTAAGGGGAAGGTATGGTCTAAGGGGGGAAAATGGTCACTCAGTTCCAGTGGTGAGAGCATGGACACTCACATGACAAAGTGACCAAGTATCTCCCAAGAGAGGAACCTTCCTCCTGGGGTCACAGCCAAACTGAGACACTTTGTAGGTGCACCCTCAGAATGTACTCTGAGCACCAACAGCTCTCCTCTTGCCACCATCAGTCAGCTCTTGGCCAGGTCCAAAGCACACGACTTTGCTTCTTAAGTTCATATTCCACTGTGACATTCTCAACTGCCCAAGCATACAGTGTTGATATATCCTGCTGAGTTTACTGATCTTCCCATGAGGTGTCTGTTCAAGCTCCTCTGGGAGATTTCATCCAAAATAAATGTTCTCTCCTAAACAAAATCAGGAAAAACATTTGTTCCTTGCCTGCTTTGGAGGAAACAAGGATACAGCACAAAAGACACCCGACTGACAAGATCCACCTTTCGGCAACTTTATGGCAAGAGACCAATAAATCAAAGCCCAGTTTCCAAACCTGGGGAGTTACGCATCACACAGTCCTGTGTCCAGGAATGGCTTCTGTTCACAAGTAGCAGACTGATGTCTGTCAAACTCCTGTCCTTCCCACAGAGCTGGAAGGATGCAGTGAAGGTTGCTGCCTGTGTCGCACGTGCAACCTGCTCCTATGCAAAACCTGCACAACTACAAAATCTGCAAGAAAGAGATCTCCAAGCCCAACCAAGTTACCACTTACTATTTTGCAGACAATAATAAAATGGTCAAGCTACATGGATTTTTTTTTTAACAACTAAGTAACAACGATCTCATTAAAGCCAGAGGCCTTTACCCTAAAGCACAAAAACTCAGCAGGAATTTCCCACTGAAATCCTTAGGAAAAAAAAAAGTGTATTTACCACACCCCAAAAAGAAAAAAAAAAAACAATTCCTTAATCTCATATTCAAAAATCAATTTGAATAACTTTTGTTGGAACACCACAAAAATAACCAATCTGTAGCTAAAAACTTAGCACAGGAATTTCCAGTCCGGACAGTTGGTTTGTCAGAGGCATGTGTTATTTGGAACAAGATGGGAGTAACTGCCTAACAATACCCATCTCAACCACAGGCGTGCTCATCTGAGCCATCTATAACAATGCAAAAACCAACGTTCCCCTTGAGGATTAAAAAAAATTCCCAGCAACCAAGTCCTAAACTGCCTGAGCTTACAGCTAAGGAAAAATAATACAAATGAGGCTGCTCTGTGTGTTTAATTTTTGTTCTTTGTTAGCTATTAATAGGCTAGTGTGGTGAATGTAAGATGATATTCAGATCATTTCTAGCCTTCTACCAGCATGCTCTTCCCTGCCTTCCCCACAGCTTTTTGTCTTCCCATCCGAGGCCCCATTTCAGGGAGCTCTGACAGTGATGTCAGATGCAGGAGCCACAGGAAGGGCAGGATGGTTCCTACACTTGTGCTGCACTTGGGTCTTCCTTCAAAGAGCCTGGCATGCCACCAAATCCAGCAATAGCTTGACCAGAGATTAAAAAGGACACCTCTTTCTTACATACGTATATAAAAGGAGCTACTTGAGGAGCAGCAGGAGCTGCAGTTACATTGCACAACAACACTTTCTCTATCAGCTGCCCCCATCATGCACCAGGAGCAGCCTGTTCTGCTCACCCCTGGCACCTCGTTTGGTGCAAAGAGAGCTCACCATGGATTTATTTCTTCTGGAGAGCTGCAAGTCACTGTTTTTATACATTCCCATGCTCTTTAATTATGTAATTGTTCCATGATAGCTTAGTTCCACAAGCTCTTCCCTGCATCAGGCTCACATCTGCCAGTACCAGTGAACCTGCACATAGGCTCCAGCAGCATAAATAACTCCAGAGGCACTCTGTGACACTTCACAGCGGTGCTGCTTGTCATTTACCAGGCCTGTGGGCAAAGAGATCAGAATTGGCGAACTACAAATCAGAGCTGACTGTCCCACACGCTGAATGCTTTTTGTGACCACGGCCACACAAAGTCATTATCTTTTGACATCGGCCTGAATGCAAGCACAAGTTACAAAGAGGAGTAACACGTGGCCTTCAGGACAGAGGCAGACACAATAGCTCAACTCTGGATGTGGGTGTTATCAAAGCATGACTTTAGGTCAAGGAAGTTGTTTGAGGGACAGACAACAAAGGAGCTGACCACCAAAAATTTATGGGCAAGGAAGATGTGAAAGGTTATTCTTAGCTGTATATTTCACAATAAAATCCATCAGTGATATACCCTGCCAATAGCTCAGAATTTAGTGCAGAAAATGCTGGTGGTACCTCCTGCCATTGCACAGGGGCTCCAAGTCCTGCACAAATGCTATGGATGATGCTGATGAATGACACACTTGCAAAAGGCCTGGCAATCCTCACTGGCAGAGATCGCCAAGAAAATATTCTGGAAGTTTAGAAAAGGATACACATCCAAGTCTTAGCAGTTTCGTAACAATACATTTGCCTAAGGGAAACAAAATGTCCAGGAAATAATGGCAACTTCAAGTGACAATTCCTCACTCCACCCCTCAAATGTGACACTTTGCTTCCCTTGATTGTTATCCCTCAGCCTTCTGTCTTAGCCCTCATCTTTCCTTCTCAGCTTGCCACCAGGACACCAACAGCTTCGAATCAACAACCAGCAATGAGAAATCAGAACAGTAAGGCATACCAATGGAAAAGGCTTGTCCTCTCAGCGCTAATGGCTCTGGCATTCACAAACACCTCCAAGACGAGAAATTCCCGATTAACACCCACATCAGGCAATAGGATTTACATAAGCCCCCACACCAGTGCTTTCTGTTCCTGATCCTGGTGCTTTATAGTTCCACCAACATGAACTCAAGTGTGTTAAAACTTTCCTTTGCAAAGCAAAAACAAGCAGCTTCTCTTTTTCCTTTTGGGAAGAAAACAAAGTGTAACAGTTCAATATTGAAACACAACTCTCCAGGTTCTGAGCATGTCCAGTATCTTGTACAACAGCACAATAATTCGTATTTAAAACTTCCCTAGATCATTTTGAAATAGGAATTAAATTTCAGCTCCATCTTATTGCTTTGTCAGAGAAAGCTGTTCCAAATGGAGCTTACAGAAACAAAAGATATTTTAAAAAAAAATCACTCCTCTGACTAGGGAAGCAAAAGAGATGCACAAACCCACAGAAATTATGCCATTTCTTCTGACCAGCTCCACTGACCCTTTTCAGAGGGATGAGAAAGGACTCATTATAGGTGTATTCTATTTGATTTATGTGAATACAAGCAGAACAATCAGCTAGAGCTAAAATAGAAAAAGTCTCAAAGAGCTTAAGGGAAACACTGGGATGGTGGAACTGAAAGGAGGTGAAGAATAAACAAGCCATGATCTGAGATTCAAAGGGCAGAGTACCCAAAACTGTGGCCAAGCCTGGGAAAGAGCTTCCCTTACCCCTGGAGCTCTCCTTCTCCTCTGCCATTCCCAGAGCATTTTTTACAGCAGGGCACAAAGGTTACAGACGGCTGAGCACAGTTTGGAGGCAGCCAAAGGCAGGCAGTCCCTCCAAGCTCAGTTCTGTGCGCAAGGATGATCTGTGCAGTGCAGATTTGCGCTCCCTGTGCTACATTGTTTGTTTTACAGTATCACTGCAACCATTTGTTTGGGTTTCTTTAAGCCCAGTATCCAACGGGAACAGGCCTACAGGAGTGTACTCTGTGTATATATCCTTCTCTCTGTCCTTTTCTCCATCTCCACTATCAATAATTATCAGTGCATGGACCAATTTCCATTGAACTCAGGAAAACAGAGATGCCAAAATATGTAAGTACCTCTCTATTGTTAAAAATGTTCATTTCTTAGAAGAGAGATTTTTAATTCCTCTCCCACAAGCAATGTCCTATTAAAGGAAGGATATGGGAAAAACAAAACTATCAGACACCAAAGAAGCCACTTAAGTGAACCAGAAGAAAAATAGCCTTCAAAATAAAATTCTACTGCTCGAAGCAGTGCTTACTCTTGAACACAATTTATAGTTATGTTTACTTTCTCACCTAACACTCTGATGTTACAGTCTAGTGAGCCTAATTTAGTAGAAACGATTCTAGAAAATAGATCTGCAGGCAACTAAATAACTACAGCATTTAGACAGGAAAATCAACCTTCCTTTTGTACAGGTTAGCCAAGTTCCACACAGTTCTCTCAAGACCCTCCCTTACACCAGTGCACTGTATTTGACAAAGCCTGCTTTAATTTCCAAGAGACATTTAACAAGATTCTTCAGAAAAGGTCGTTAAAGAAATTCAGCTGCCATGGCAACGACAGGCCTTGCATGGACACCTGGTGAAGGGAGAGGAGACAAAGAGCAAACCAAGTGATCATCTCTGACCACACGGGAAGGCCACCAGGGGAGTCTCATAGGAATGCAGGCCTTGGAGCAGAAGGTGTCCCCGAGGAGGTGCAACAAGATGATCTGTAAGGTCCCTTCGAACCCAGACAACCCCATGACACTGTGAGTGCGAGCTGGAAGCCACACTGGGACACTCTTCCATCTAGAGAAGGAGAATGCCAACACTGTGCTGACGGCACCGGGCTACGCTGGTAAGGCAGGACCCGCCCCAAAGAAGGGAGGAACAAACACAGGCTGCAGACAGCAGAGCTGGCAGGGGGTTTCAGTGAAGGTCTGAGTTGCTCACAGAACCCCAGCTTTACACAGAGCAATGGGCTCCCTGCAGAAGATCCACACCCAGAGCAGGCACACACAGCTGAGTCAACCTGAACCTTCCCTGATCCTGAAGGATCCCCATCTCCAGGACCATTTTTCTTCAAAAGTATTGCTGCCACTGACGTTGCATCATTTCTATCAACTCCTGACAGCCTGACTTGATTCACTCACTGGGCAGAAGAACCTCCCTCTCGAGCAGAGGAGTTTGCCAGGTAGGGAATTCAGCTCCAGGGAAGGTCAAGCCAGCAGCAGCACAAAGGGAAGGGAGAGCTGTGCAGCTGGGGAGACACAGATCCCTCTCAGCTGAGGTAGGCTGGCAGAGCAGCTCAACCATCTTGTGCAAATCCACTAGCAGCAACCAGCTCATGTGGTCTTAATGAACAGATCTAGAAATTAACAATGCAAAAGTGGCACACGGAGCATGCATTTAAGGTGGAATTCATTACCCATTTGCAAATGAAGTTTCATTTCCCACTTATAAACACAAACATGTTGGTATCTTCCAGGTCCTTGGGGATTCTAACCCTAAAAGGAGAAAGAGAAACCCTCATGTGGGGGAGAGCAAACAGATACTCAGCATGTTATTTGATTTTTGGTTTCAAAAAACACCACCACATGCTACACTCTAGAATGTAAAAATGTATCCAATTAATTGTTTTGATTTTTATTATTTTATTGTAGAAAAATATTTGACATTTAGAAACATTTCTGACACACAGGATAATCCCTATGCAACTCTACAAAGAAAGGTATTTTTTCTATGAGCTGAACAATCTGTCAATGCTGTTTTCATTCAGCTAACCTGCCAATATAATACAAGCCTGCTATTTGTAGAGTTACAGAATATAAACTCACTAGATTTATTTATAGAATAAATAACATAGCTGCTGCTAAAACCTTGCACAGCAAGGAACACAGTTGGCTGGATGTTACCTCACGCTGCTTTCTAGTAAAACATTACTTTTGGGAACCACCTGAAACAGCCTTCCCTTCAGCTGAAGGGGGACAAGCTTAAGAATTCCACATCTTGCTCCTAATTCTGAAATAAATGATTAATAACTGTCTGACTGGAGTTCACAATACACTCCCACATCAAGCACTCATGCCTAATAATGCTGACAACTGTGGCTGAGAGCCTGTCCCACCACACCACGCACAGCCTTTTCGTGTCTTTCAAGACCCAATTGCCTGCTGGACAGGATGAGCAGGAGGGCAGGGACGGGGCACTGGTGGCCTTAACCAGCCAGTGCTCCCAGCCCTGGGCACAGAGAGCAGCACCCACCAAAGTCACGGGCCTGAAAGCATGAAAAGCCTTGTATCTGCACCACTTGTACTTCATATGGAATTACCTGCATTTATAAATAGGTATTTTTGCCCCAGATATTCCAAAATTAAAGCAGAGTTACAAAATTTACCAGGTTCATGTTGAACCTGCAGTTCAGAACAGGACACAGGTGACACCGTTTGGGCCCTGATGGATCTCTTGTCTGAGGCATCCTGCTATCTCAAGCACACTGTTATAGTTAAAAAGCATTTTCCAAACTATAAAATGCCTGCAGGGATGCAAACAAGGAAATGTGGCAAAGCTGGCAAAGCCAGGAGAACAGATCCTTCAAACCACAGGGAGAGCACCCAAGTTCCTGGGTATTCTCTCACAGTGACACACAAACTGTCAAGTGCTGCAACCATTGCCTGCAGTCAGACTTTCAATGGGACACGTCAGAAATTAAATTAGCAAGTTGCTACAAAATCACAACTAAGGACAAGACTTCCTCTGCAGTTCCTTCCCTTCAGCTCTTTCAGCAAAAGTAGTGGCACTGCAAGCAAGAGATGACAATGTGCAATTGGAGTTTCAGAGCTCCACTGATAAATGAGAGTGACTACAAGTAAATCCCCAAAATTTTAAAGAAAGCAGGAAGTATCTTGCAGATGTGGGTTGGCATTTTAAGTTCTGAAGTCTATATAGCAGATTTAGATAAGGCTCTTCCTTATCTTGGCACCAGATTCAGCATCACCTAGGTTTGACTCCAAGCACCAGAAGCCAGAGCCTCATCCCAAAACTCCAAGGTGCAACACAAGGAGATCCCAGGAAGGCCAATCAGCCATTCAGCAGTGCTGCATCTGAATTCTGGCTTTACCATTCCTGCACAACTTCAGTAGAGTTTGCCTCTTTCAGTATGTCTTGTGGTAACTACAGATCTGGTACTCTGGAATTCTCAGCAGGGTGTGAGAGGCTTTTGTGCATGTTACCAGAAAACAAACCACAGTGTTACTGTAAAGGCATGTTCTCATCCCAGTAAAAGGACTCTTCTTAGAAAGTAATCACAATTCAGCATTTCTCTCACTGCATCCTTACACTTCTATGGGCTCACTTGCCTACTAAAATGTTATTTAAATTACCAGTATTTAGCCAACTTGTACCAGAGCATGTCTTTGCAAGCAAGGAAAAGAAATGAGATTCCACAGTCACCAGCACAAGCTCGAGGTACATGTTGTTCGCTCAAATCAAATATACTCACTTGTCAAGATTCTGACTACCCCAAGGAACAAATTTTGTCAGTGCATCCAAGAATGACCTATAATAATGTTCACAAACCTTCTCAACTCTCAAAAGGTGCACTGCAGTTGCAGAAGAAGTCATATACAAGTCTACACAACACGAAGGGCAGGCTGAGGACAGGGACAGGAGCTGACTAGCTCAGAGACCCCAGTCACACGGTTCCAGTACCAGGGTTTCAGCTGCCCTCACAACTTCAGACCACAGCATACTGTGTGTGGACATTTGGCCAGAAATGCTGTCCCTCAGTGAACCAGTCAACTCCAGCACTTCGTAAAATGTCAGGAAGCACCGGAGACCAGGGGCTGCAGTCCTCTGGACACAGGAGCTATAGATGAAGTGCTCTGAACCTACAGAACTGGCACTAATTCTTCACCCAGCTTCAAAAATGCTTCTTTTCCACTACCCACTCCCACTGCTGTAAATCCATGTGTCCATCAGCAGCAGCAACATAGAATTTCAACTGCATACTCTCTATTGAGCAGCCAGTAAAAACTACATCCTCTCAGATTAATCACAACCCTGAAGTCAGCCCCCCTGCTCCTGCTCACCAGGAAATCCTGCTGCATCACGGGTTGGCGTGTCATTTCAAAACCCTCTGCATCCCTATGTGTATTTTCTCAGGCTTTCCAACAAAAAGTCACCACAGTTGAGTCAGAAAGAAAAACCTGGATTCTAATTCTTTAAGAGGAAGAACTTCTTTGCATGATCAGAACACCTTTTGACAGACAACCTACACACTGCCTTATGGCCTAGTGACTTGTTCATGGGTGGATGGGTTGTACTGCAGAAACACCCAGGAAATAACCTCGCTATAGCACTAGACAAGAGCAAACTGCTTTGGGGGTCCAGAGAATCTGCACTGAGCCTTCTCTCACACCACTTCTTTTTCACTAGTGTAATAACATGGAAAAGTTACCGAACCCAGACATTAACGTCACCCATCCCACCAAACACAGGACACGCTTTAATAACAGTTGCATTGGTGGTGTGACCTGGAGAAGGTTTTTTATTCCTCAGTAACCTCAACAGTAGATGCCATCACTAGACTAACTCTGCACAGCTACAGAATTGTGTGGAACACAACTGAAATAATCAATACTTACAAAACAGCTCAATTTAGTTTAATTAAACTCACATTGTCTTCCCAGAAACTAAGTTTTTTGACACTAGTATTGGCAGTCATGTCCCTTTAAGTTGCTCCATGGATACTACAATTATTTTCTTTCTCCCAAGTCACGCTTCGTCCCAACCACTGCTCACACTCCCTGTTCCATCCCAGGAACACAGGGAAAGCAGAGTGTGGCTGTCCACCACTTCCCCGCATAGGCCAGGTACCCAGCGACTAGCACCCACCACCGAAGCCTTCCACACCTCGAAGCACAACCTTTGCTATGTCTGAGCCGAGCAGCGCAGGACCCCATCCAGGTTTTGTGCCTCTCCCCCACTCCCAGCACCGGTCAGAGGGCACTGCCTACACCCGGCTTCTCCCGGGGCCACGGATCCCTGGATCCTGGCTCCCGTCGCCCTGCCCCGGGGGCTCAGCGCGCTTCTTCTCCCACTCAAAGCCCGGGGCAGCCCCACGACGGCGTGACACGGCTCTGTCCCCCGGGCCAGCCGAGGGGCGGCCGCTCGCCCCGGTGCCACCGCACTGGGAACTCGGGCATGAGCAACAGGAGCGGCGGGACGGGGACCCCGGCCCGGGGCTACACCTCGGCCTGGCCCCCCTGGATTCCGGCCAGGCGCTCGGGCGGCCCGGGCGCTCCCGTGGGCCGGGTCCCGGCGGCGGGCCGGGTCGGGCCGGGCCAAAGGCGGGTCGGGCCGCCCACAGGCTCCCGGAACTTTCCCTCCTCCGCCG
>VZRF01013696.1:10370-23670 GCA_013396875.1 Vireo altiloquus | reverse complement strand
CGCCCCGGCGCGCGCGGCACGCGGGAAAACGTGTTTCGCGCGGAAACGGCCGCGCCTGCGCCGCGCGCCCACGAGCACCGCTCGGGGGGGCGACTGTCGTGACAGAGCGGGGGCGCGCCCCGGGCCCAGTGAGCCGGCGGGGACAGGGACACCGGCGGGCTGTCGCGGCAGNGCAGGGGCGAGGGCCCAGGGTGGGCCGGAGCGCCTTCCCGGCCCGCGGCCGTGCCTAGACGGGTGGGCCCCGCGGCGCCGGGGCGGTGGCGGTGGCGGTGGCAGTGATGTGTGCGGGGCCGAGCGGGGCCGGCACTCTCCGCCATGGCGGGGGCGGGCGCGGAGGGCGCGGCACGGCGAGGACCGAGCCCGGGCAGCCGCCGCCCTTCGCCCGCTCCTGCCCGGAGGGGCTTTGCTGGAGCCGCTGCCGGGGTTCCCATGGAGACCCCTCGCGTCCTCTGACGATTGCCCTCTTATCGGCGATAGTTGCCAGCCATCGCTATTGGTGCCGCCCTCCTCGCAGCGCTCCCGGGCTCGGTCCCTTTGCAGGCGGCTGTCCCCTCCTGCACACCCCGCACACACCGCCGGCTGCCCGGGGTTGCAGATTGTTGGGAGAGGATCCAAAGCAGTGAGCGAGGTATCTCTAATCTCGACCCATCATCTGCTGTCGTGGACCCGAAGGTGCCGTCTCGTGCTTCACCCCATTGTAATGTACCTCTTAAAACCTTTCTTGCATCTAACTGAGCCGTTTTCCTGGTTTCATGTGCTATAGGAGACTATATTTCAGTGTTGATGTATTCTCTGTTCTTTCCCCTGTGCCTGGAGTTGCGATCTGAAGGGGTTTGTTCAGATAAGGGTTTTTGGAATGGGAAGTTTGCAGGCAAAGTGGCTCTTCTCCCAAAATCAGTCACAAAAACACTTGCAATGCAAGTGTTGCTGCTGCAGAGGTAGGAGCTGCAGCAGGCAACAGGCATGAATGCAGAAATTAGAAAATAGTATTTTTGCATGGAAACAGCCGCAAATGGGGCCTGAGCCAGCAAGAGAATAGAGAAAGCAAGGGGAATTAAATGCATATCCCATTAAATGTGATTGCTTCATTGAGTTAGCACAAATAGAGGTCGTTTTTTTGGGTAGCAAAATAATATCAGGAATGTACTGACAACTTGTGGGACTGTAGTGTAGGGTTTGTATTTGTATTCAATGAAGGTTGTACTGGCTCTTCCTTCAGGCAGTGCTGCTGGACGTGACTCAATTAATTTGAAGACACGGGATACTGGTTTGTTGGTTTGTGTATAATGTTTGCTCTTGTGCTTAAGTACTAAAAACTCCTTTCATGTAATTGCTCCTTCATTTTCTTAAATACCTTTTGCTATTCATTAAATTTTAATAAAGACTTGAGTTTCTTTGCATGTACTTTTAATCAAATTGAGTTATGTCAATCTGGCTAGAAAGATAAGGTACTCATAGTCCACATGAGTGTAGATCCCTCAGCATGTGCAGTTGCCTGAAGTATGAAGTACCTAAGAATATCCAGGTGGTTTGATGGTACTGGAACAGGACTTTAGGAGATTTTCCCACACCTGATAACAGGATCAAAAGAAAACCGCTTATGCTGAGAAGTCAGTGCACACAAGTGTTTAGTGAAGGTGGCGTGAGTTCAGTCAGTTCCATGGGTTTCCAGGGGTGGGTGGGTCTATACGGGGAGAATTGTCAGTCTGCAGTTATCCTGTAGAGACTGCTCACAGCCCTCTGGTAATCTCAGCCTGATCCGGTCAGAATTGGGGGATTTTCCACAGAAGAGGCAAAGAGCATTCCTGTGGGGCCTGTCTTTCAGTTCGCAGGGGTAGCTGACTTATTCCCAACTCCATATCTGTGGCTGGAATTGCCATGTCTGTGAGTCTTTCATAATAACACCTCAGTAGCCTGACTGATTTTAACCAATCTGGCAGAAGATGAGAGTATTTTTCTGTGAGTTTATTGAAGATTGGTGGTTAGAATCATCGGACCTCAAAACCATCATTCCTTCAGGCACAGGAGAGCTCAGTCTCCGACCCCCAGCAGTCAGGGAGCAGATAATCACCAATTTCTACCTGGCTAACCAGCACTTGCAGTGACTGAGGGAGGAAAGGAGGGGAGTATTCATGGGTTTTTCTTTTAAAAGAAATCATGGTTTGTATTCTATCAATAATCTGTGCCATTTATTGACTCTACAGTGATTATTTGTTCCCCCAAGGGAAAACAGCATTCGCACTTTGCAGTCAGTGATTTCAACGAACTGGTAATTTAATTGGGTGTCCCAGGCTGAATTGGGAATGTTTGTTCTGTTATATAACTTGAGAATTTTGCATAGCACTTCATCTTCAGCCTTGTATTAAACTTTATTCAAAATCAACTCATGTTTTTAATAGAAAATGAAGATACGTTGTTTCTGTATATGAAGGAAAAATAAAAACTTATGTCATCTCCACAAAAGGCATCAGCAGAAAGAGAAGTAGCAAGTTGTCTGTATAGGCTGTGCTGATTTCTGTCTATTTTAAATTTGTGTCAGGGACACACATAATGCATCTGAGACTAATCTCAGTCTCTATGGAAAATCTCACTGGTTAAGAAAAGCAAGGTCACCAAAGACTACAAACAAATGTGCTGTGGGAGGGTTGGCATCACATTTGTCATACATTCAGTATTTAGTTGTGAAAATGAAATTTTGGGTTAAGAATTCCTGGTGGGTTTTTTTTGTTGTTGTTGTTCTTTATTACTTCCCATCTCCTGCCTTTCACACGTGTTTGCCCTTCCACTTTCCAGACTCTCGACTGTTCTGGTTCCCAGCTGAGCAGTCCTGAGGGAGCAGCTCTGTGCAGAACAGCCATTTTGAGCTACGTGCTCACCGTCTATTGTTTTCCTGCAGAGAGATCCCTGAATACATTGCACAGGTCCAGTGCTACATTTGCAACTGTTGTGTTGAATTTGCAACTATCTGTTAAAAGAAAATGTAATGTAAGCCAAGAAGCAAAAAAGTTACCGTTGTATGCTCATGGTAACAAATGAGCTATTTTGGTTTTGTTTTCAGGAACAGTTTACTCAGCTGTTTCTTAACGAAATGAATGAGTTTACCCAGTGGTCTACTGTCACTCTAATAATTCCTATCGTCCACTTTTGTCTTCCTTTCCTCCTACTTATTTTATTCATGATCCAGTATGTTGTGCCTTAAAGCAAGAAGGTCTTAATTTTTTTTTAAGGCTGCAAGGCAAAACTGTGGATTGTAACACAATGAAAATGCTAGGTAGGAAAAGCTGTGCAGGTTGAAATCACTGCCTTCCTGGGCTCACTCAGTGCGGTTTGCATTTACACGTTAAAAGATTCGGAAATGAACAATTTAACTGAAGGAAAAGTGAAGGTAGCAGGTGAGCCCGGGACAGATTTCTGGCAGGTGTTGGTAAATGTTTGATGGGTTGTTTGAAGTGCCCGTTAGCACAGTTGATACCCAGCTCTATTTACTCTCCCTGGCGTTCAGCGGCTCGTTATGAAGTTCCTTGCCCAGTAAGCTGCCCATGGACGCCCTGGAATGCTCTTCACCATGCAGGGGGTGCTGGGCGTGCTCTGGCGCTGGGTCGGCAGCAGAAAAACGTAAACAACAGTGCTGGGCAAGGCCTCCTGAGAAATGGGGGAACTCGAGAGGGTCCGCAGCCCCTGGTACTTGTGCAGGTGCTGCTGCTTCCTGCAGAGCTGGGGCTGGTCCCCGCCCGTGTCTCCACTCCCGTTCATCCGTACAAGGAGTGCAGAGACTCGGCTACAGCTCACTTGGGGTTAATGAACACTGAGCCTGTGAGGAAAAAGGCAGACTGTCCCATTCTCATGTAAATTAATTTGCCGGAGACACAGGCAGTGCTTGGCTGTCACAGATCACAGGCACGGAAAATGCCAAGGTTGAACCTGGCCACGGTATTTATCGTGTTTCTGTGAGGAACTATTTCCCGCACTTTACCTTTGCCTTCGGATCTGTGTTCTCCCTGACAATCCGCTGTCCTGGCGTTCAGCCCATTGTCCAGCAGCTGTGGTCTTGCACCGCCAGGACCCCCAGGAACGCTGCGTTGTCTGGGAACAAGGGCTGTCTGTACCCATCCCGCGGTGCCACCGCAAAGGGCAAGCCGCTGCTGCTGCCAGCAGGGCTCGGCTTCGGGGGAGGGATCTCCGGGTGGGGAGGATGGGTCGTCCGGGGCTCCCTCTCCTCTGCAGCCCGTGGGCAGCACAGCAGGCTCGGGAGGGTGGATTGGCTTGTCGTCGAGCTGTAGGAGCCTTGTGCTCACAAACCACCACTTGTTCTCTGGATCAGTTCCATCAGTAATTCTGGGAGATGGCTGGGGAGAAGGTTTGACAAGATTGCGTTCCCTCCATCTAAAGTGGTTTGGGGTTTGAGCCTCCCTTGGGTTTTACTTTCTGTGCTGAGATGGTTGTAACCTTCACTGCTGGTACCTGAGAGCAGCTGCTGTTTCTGTCTACACAGCCCATCGAAGATGTAGATGACGAAGAGGTGCTTTCCCCCTCTGCCTTGGGATTAAATGTCTCTGTTACAGGTAACACAGGTTTTATTTGCTGGGGTAAAGAGAAGGCATGGAAGGTTTCATTGCTCCTGCTGCCTCTTCACTTGGAAGGCTCTGCACAGATGGTGTGAAAACAGTAATTTCAATGACGGACCCTTGCCCGAATTAAACAACTGCACCCCCCCCCGCGAGTCACAAGCCCTGCTTGCGTAGTGGGAAATGCTCGAGGAGACAGAAGGGTCAGACACTGTCACAGTGGGGTTCAAAGATGTGTTGTTCTCCATGTGCAAACTGCTGACTTGCCCAGGGGTGCTCCCTATTTCCCTGTGTTAATCTCTGACATCTCCTCCAGCCAAATTTCTCCTGTAATCTTGTAACACTGGTAAGCAATTAACAATAATGCATAATTACAGGGTTAAAAGCTCAGCAAGAGAACTTTCTCATTAGAATATACTAGAATTCATTATGCATACAATACATAATGACAAAATATGTTATTTTCAAAAATTAGTGACTAAAGTGAAGCGCTGTGGTTGACTTTTAAGGAGATCCAAATGGCCCAGCCATCAAAGGTATTTAGCAGTAACTCTGGAAAATTAAAGCAAAACCAAGAACAGGCTACTAGTAGTTGGATTTGGTTGATAAAAATAGCTTGTAAACACTAAAAGCACTTACATCCTAATGAATCTCTCACTATTCATTAAATAACAGTATATCTCCTTTTTTTTTCTTAAGGCCAGGACATTTCTCTAAGGAAATGGATATGTCTTCCGAAAAATACCCAGTCAAAAAGCGAGTGAAAATTCATCCCAAGACAGTAACAGTGAAATACACCTCTCATTATCTGCAGCCAGGAGAAGAGGGATGTGAGGATGTTAATGAAGATACTGGAGTATTTATGGTGGATAATCCTAAAACAAGACTACTGAACGATGGGAAAAAGAGAGAAAAGACTTTTTTTGGTACAATAGACACCAAGCCAGCACAACTGCCAAAACCTGATGAGGCTGGACAGTCCCAGCACTTTCCTGATGGAAATGTACTGCAGTCCAGGAAAACATGGGCAGTCCTTTTTGGGTCTGCTGTGGCTCACGGATGTGTGGCTCTGATCACGAGATTAATTTCTGACCGTTCCAAAGTGCCATCTCTGGAGCTGATTTTCATCCGCTCGGTCCTGCAGGTGCTGTCTCTCACTGCTGTGTGCTACCACCACGAGCCTCCCTTCGGCCCCAAAGGCTACAGACTCCGGCTGTTCCTCTACGGGGTCTGCAATGTCATCTCCATCACCTGTGCCTACACATCCTTCTCCATAGTGCCCCCCAGCAATGGGACGATCATGTGGAGGGCCACCACCACGGTGTTCAGTGCCATTCTGGCTTTTTTACTCATAGATGAAGGAATGGCTTACATAGACACAGTCACTGTCGTTGGCAGTGTGTGTGGCGTCTGTCTGGTCATGATCCCCAACATTGTTAAGGAGGAGAACTCTTTGCAGAGCACCTGGAAGGAAGCTTTTGGCTATACCATGACCGTCATGGCTGGTCTGACCACTGCCCTCTCCATGATAGTCTACAGGTCCATCAAGGACAGCATCAGCATGTGGACAGCACTGTTCACCTTCAGCTGGACGGGAACAGTGTGGGGAGCGTCCACCATGTTCCTGCTCCAAGAGCCAATTGTCCCGCTGGACGGGGAAACCTGGAGCTATCTCCTTGCCATCTGCCTGTGCTCCACTGTAGCTTTCCTGGGGGTGTACCACGCCCTGGGCAAGTTCCACCCTGCTCTGGTGAGCACTGTGCAACACCTGGAGATCGTCATCGCCATGGTCCTGCAGCTCCTTGTGCTGCGCATCTTCCCGGGCACTTGTGATCTGGTTGGGGCAGTGCTTATTTTGGTGAGTGTTTTTTTCCTTGCGTGTTATAAGCTCTCCTGGAAGGATTTAAGAAGGCAAGATTATCAGGAGATTGTGGATTCATCCATTAAATGAATGTTGGTTTTGAATGTCCGATTCTGGCTGTGACCACGTGGAAGTAACTCCTTTCAACTCCTGTGTCCGAGCATAGTGGCCAGACCCTCTCTCTACCATTTAACTTCTCAGCTGATGTAGCAATGTTGGTATTTCCAGGCTCCTGTACCAGGTGGATTTGTTCTGCTGCACTGAACCACTGACATTTTGTCATACCCAAAAGAGTAGCACACAGGGTGCACGGCCAGCACAGGCTGGCCCACTGAAATGCAGGCCAAGCCCTTCCTGACCTTCTCTGGATAAAGCAATACAGAGGGACTCAAAAGTGACTCTCATTTGTGTGTGCTGTGCTAGTAGGAAGATGAGCAGCAAAACCACTAAAACGGCCAACCCAAATTGTTATTTCCTCTGTAATGCTTCTTAAGCTTTGGCTGTCGTATTCTAAATGGAGCAATGCTAAATTTCTGTGGCTAAAACTTGCATTTCCTGTACATATAAAGAAAAAGTCAGTAAAGCTTTTTATGCTTTGTGGTTAAATTTCTGTCTGAAACAATGCAGGAAGCCTAGATATCCTGTGGGGGAAAGAGAGCCCCAAAAGCTGAATATCCAGTTGTGCCACAACTGTTAAAGGCCCCCAGGAACAGTAAGGTCCATGACAGATTAAAGATCTAGCTCTGAAGCAGACCAAAATCCCTTCTATGGAACCACTTTTATTAGGAGGTTTTGACTATTATCCAGGGGAGGGGAAAAACTGGAGAAATAAAAGAATGTATTTGAGATGGAGGTGTGAGCAGCATGGTAATACTGACCAGCCTGGCAGGATCAGTGACTGTCAGTCAGGGTGCTTGGGTCCCAAAACTCCAGTGAGACATGGGATTTGCAAAGAGCCCCAGGGTTTTATGGGTCCAAATAGTATTCCTGGCCATGCTAATGTGTGGCTGTAAAGGGAAAGGCCAGCATCTGTGTCCATGGGCTCTCTGCCAACCAGGCCCTGCAGGCACCTCTCACTGCAGCCGCCCGTGCCTGTGTTCTGGGACATGAGCGTTTTCTGAGGGAAAAGGCATCGCTCAGATTGCTCCAACCAGTCCAGCTTCCCCCATAGAAAATGCACTTTACTTGTGAAAAGAAGCAGCAATTGCTTTTATTCCTATGAATACTCAGGGAGACCAAGTTCCCTGACATCAGCCAGCGCAGCTGGCAACGCTCCTGATCCGTGTGACACTTGTGTCCTCCAGTGTTAGTGATGCCAGAGACCCCCTGGGCCACGCAGGGTTCCCTCAGGTGCTGGCACAGTCACAGCTGCCCCGACAACTGTTTCCTCGAAAAGCAGGTGGAGCTGGCAACAGGAGCTCTGCCCACTGCAGGAAGGACACAAGAAAAGGGGAGCAGGTAAAGCAAAGCAGTGCTGGGAAAGCTGTGCCCCACCAGAAATCCCTTTGGCAGCTTAGGGCAGAGCAGTTCCCAGCCCAGAATCTTGCTGTGCTTCTATCAACTCCTCATTTTACTCAGGGGCAGATGGTCTTTCTTCCTCCGGCTGCTCAAGCAGCGGGAAAGCTTCCTTTGTGGGAAGCAACCAGAGCATGAGGCTCCTCCTCCCACGGCTTCCACGCCTGTCCCTCTGCAGGGACTCGACTCAGCTGCCAACCCGTGCATGTGCAGGCACCCAGCTGGAAACATCTGGCAAGCCAGGGGCACTAGACAGCAGGACTCCCCAAAAGCCTCCACCGTGCAGCAGGGCTGAGTCCTGGGCAAGCCCTGGACTGCCCCAGCCCCAAGGCAGCCAGTCCCCCTCCTCAGAACCTCCCCCGGCCACCCCTGAGCCCAGGCTGGCACGAGCAGCTCGCACTCAGGGGTCCACCCCAAGAACCTGAGTGGTGTCCAGGGAGCAGTTCCAGGGTCTATGGGGCCTGGTCCCGCTCCAGCTGCTCCACGGCCTGCATGAGGTCCTGCACAGCCCTGTCCACATCTGCCCGTGCTGTGCCACGCCCCACGCTCAGCCGCAGCGCATTCTGCGCCACCTCCGGGGGAATCCCGCAGCTCAGCAGCACTGGAGAGGGCCTGGAACACAGTCAGGGGGCAGAGGTTGGACTCGAAGGCTGAGGAAGCCCCACACATCAGCAGGGAGCCTCACCGAGCCGCAGGAGGAAGCACATCTGCAGATGCACTCCAGGCAAACCTGTTCCCTGCACAGTCCCCCACTTGCTTTCCAGGGGTACCCAATCCCACTGGGCTTGTTGCCCTATGGGGAATCTGGCTCTTCCAAGAAGAACCTGTTCCATGTCCTGGTGGGTTGGCAGCTCTGCCATGTCTGCAAGGCATCACTCTAGACCAGGCCAAAAGCACCTGCTGTCCCCATATCCCCTGAAGGAGCCATCTGGAGACCCAAGCTGGGCTGGAGCAGGAGAGCACACACAAGTACAAGGCAGGCTCTCTTCTGGTAGTGCCAGGAGTTCAAAAGTACTTCCAAGCTCAGCTGGATCACCAAAGCTGGGAGGGACAAACTCCTTCCAAGCAGCAATGGACTGCTGAAGGACTCTCCTTTGCAGCCCTTCAGCCCCTCTGGAAAGCTCTTTACCCTCTTTGTTCCAGGTGATGCTGCCCAAGCCACCCACTGTCCCTTTCCCTGTCCTGTTTCCATCCCTCCCACCTGCTGTCCTCTGGGAAGACACCCAGGGGCTGGGAAAGCTGTCTGCTCACCGATCTCCCTTCTCAGAGTGGCAGGCAGCACCGACGCTGGCAAGGAGCACCTTGCAGTGGGCCAGCACCCTTCGTCCTGCAGCACAAGCGACACAAGCACAGCTCTCCCAGTGCCAAGGCTCTCTCCAGGGGCTACTCCTGCCTCACCTCCCTGCCCAAGCCATGCCAAGCACCCACCAGTCTCAGCCATAGGTGCTGTGAGGGGCAGGTGCTTGGCTCTGCATAACCATCACAAGACAGCGGTAGGATAAGAGATACCTTGAAGGCCTGGGCCCAGGATGGAGAAGTTACAAGTGTTGCAGAGTCGCTTGGAGCCCTTGAAGTGACTGTTGAAGCAAATCCTCTGCTTCCCAAAGGAGGCCTGGAGAAATCAGAGGGCTGTGAAACTCCCTGGGTTACCAAGCAGCTCTGTCCTTACAAAGGGGTGGACATGGCCAGAGGGACATACTCACCCTGCTCCAGGCCACACATCCTGCAGCCTGAGACCACAGGAAGGGACCAAATTTGCTCACCTCCAGCGTGGCCTCCAGGTAATCCCGGACGTCCCTCATATGAGCCTCATAGGCCTCCCAGTTCTTGCTCACTAACTCTGCAGCCTGAGAACACCCAGACAGGCTCCACCAGTGACCCTTAGACACCTCCCTCTGTGCATGGTCCCCGGGATGTGAGCCCAGCCCAGAACAGCCTCTGCTGTGTCAGGTCCCGTGTCCCCTCTCAGTGCCCTGTGCCATGTGAGCTGTGTGACTGCCAGGGCTGCAAACATGCGGCAAGCGCCCCAAAGCACCTCCTTTGACTGGCACCAGAAAGCCCCACCACCTTTCCCAGTTCACCCTCCCTCCCACATCCCAAGTTTGTCCCTTCTGATGAGCAGGGAGCACAAGTGGCTGCCTCTGTGCCAGATCTGCACCACTCACCCCAGACCATCCCGACTGACCTGGCCAAGGCCGGCGATCATCGGGGTGTTCTCAGTGCTGGAAGGGAACAGGGACCAGTGAGTCATTTGTCCACACCAGAAACCCAACCTTGAGACACAGACATTCCCTCACGGGACCCCTCACTGCACCCCTCACTGCTGGCAGGGGGTCCTGGACACCTCTCTGAGGTGGTTGAGAAGGAGGCAGTTCCACCCTGAGGTTCCACCCCTGGTAAAGCCTGAGTTCCAGGGAGTTTCCATGCACGGATCCATTTCCCTGCCGTGCTGGGTTGCTTGCCCCGGGGCTGGCAGGTGACACAGCTGCCAGCTCAGCTTGGACAAAGCAGCCCACATGGCTTGGCCACCAGGTAACCACCTGCCCCCTTACCCCGGCCGGAAACTCCTCTCCTGTCCCCCTCCGAAGAGCATGGGGTGCAGCGGGGTGGCGGTGCCGGGGCCGCGGGCGTACAGCGCTCCGATCCGCGGGCCATGGAACTGCGGGGACAGTCACGATCACCCTGGGGACACTGATAGCACTGACAGTACTGACTGTGCTTCCTGCCCTCCTGCCCAAACCTGAGCGCCCTGCATGCTGGCCCCTGCCCATCGCACAGGCACAGGCCACTGCAGAGCTGCTCGCCACCCTCAGTCTCCTGTCCCCCAGCCCAGACAGGTTCTGCAGGAGCGAGGTCTGTCTACAGAGCACCACCCAGCAGGAGAACTTTGGCCACCACGAGGTACGAAACCCAAAGTCCCTCCGGCACCCAGAAGAGATGTCACACAGGGTGACCAGCTCGCGGCCACACCTTGTGTCCCACGATGGTCAGGAAGTCCACACCCAGCTCTTGCACATCCACGCGCCCCTTGCCAATCATCTGTGCTGCATCCGTGTGCACCAGGATCCTGGGCAGCCCCTCAGCTGCTCTGCGCTGGTTGAGGGCAGAGATGCGCTGGCTCAACTCCGCGACGGGCTGGTGGCAGGGAAGAGGGTCTGCATCCTAGGGACCTTCTGCTCCCCTCATCACCACCTCTTTGCGAGGGTGTCCCCACCCCACCTCCCTCACTGCCCACACTCACCATGATGACCCCAGTCTCGTTATTGGCCAACATGAGGGAGACCAGGCAGGTGTTTGGCCGGATGGCAGCCAGGATATCGTCCACCTCTGCCTGCCCGCTCCGTGGGGACACAGGCACAAAGGTGGCTTCTGCAGGCCAGGAGACAAGCCCGGAGGTTGGCTGGGTAGGCTGAGAGTGCTCGGGGCTGCCCGTGCCCCGTTGGGCAGGGCAGGAGTGTGTGGGCGGTAGGAGCACAGGCACAGAGCAGGGAGGTGACACATCCAGCCTGGGGGAATGCGGGCACCATGGGGGGAAACAGTGCCCTTTTCCAGCAGGAGAAAGTGGAACATCACAGAGCATGCAGGATCTTGCCCTCCTCCATAACCACCAGCAGAGACCCCAATTCAAACCCTATCTGTGCCTATGCCACTCACCTGCCAGGCCCTCCCTCCCCAGCTGCTCCAGCGGCAGACGGATGGAGTCATGCTCCACGCTCGATGTCACAATGTGTGGTGTCCCCCGGCTGTCCCCTCTCCCACAATGGCTCCCGTGGAAGTGCCTGCAGGCAGTGTGGATCACCATGTTGTTCGCCTGAAGGGAGGAAGGAGAGGGAAAATGGAGGCTCACAAGGAGCACAGCGCCCTTTATCCCCACCCTCGTCATCACTGTTTTTTGGAGAGGGGGTGGTGGGCAGGGATCCCAAGGAAGGGGTCCCCCCTGCTCCCACCTCCGTGCCCCCCGAGGTGAAGACGATGTCCTCAGGGCGGCCTCCCAGCATCCTCGCCAGGCTCTCCCGCGCGCTGCCGATGAGCTCCTTCGCCTTCCTGCCTGCAAGACCAGACCTGGCAGCTTACGGGCTCCCATCACCACAGGGCCCGGCCTGGAGAGCCAACATGGCCTGTCCTGGTCCCTACCTGTGGGGTGGGAGCTGCTGGGGTTGCCCCAGGCCTGGCACATGGCATCCCACACAGCCTGGGCCACTTCGGGGGCCAGCGGGGTGGTGGCATTGTGGTCCAGGTAGACCCTCCTGTAGGGGCAGGGGCAGATAAGGGGTGGTGGGAGGCACAGGGGGGAGCACGGGGCAGGGTGGGGCCTCACCCCTCCAATGAGTCACACAGCGCCTCCGCCGGCTCTGTCCCTGTGCCCATCGCTGCTGTCACAGTCACTGTCACCGTCCTGCTGCCGTCACCAACCTGGCACCAGGGGTTACAGACATGTGGCTGCCCATGGGGGACCAGGCACCTGCCCTGCCTGGGACACCACACGCACCCATCACCCTCCCCCCTGCCCCACATCCACGGCTCCACCAGTCAGCATCCTCTTGCCTGCCCCACGGCCATGCCCCCCCCAATCAGCCCCCTCCCGCCTGCCCCACATTCACGGCTCCACCAATCAGCTCCCTCTCGCCTGCCCCACAGCCATGCCTCCACCAATCAGCTCCCTCCCGCCTGCCCCACATCCACGGCTCCACCAATCATCTTCCTCTCCCCTGCCCCACAGCCATGCCTCCACCAATCAGCTCCCTGCTGCCTGCCCCACAGTCATGCCTCCACCAATCAGCTCCCTGACCCACAGCTACGGCTCCACCCATCAGCACCCTCCCACCTGACCCACAGTCATGGCTCCACCAATCAGCTCCCTGCCTCACAGTCATGGCGCCCACCAATCAGCTCCCTTCTCCCTGCCCCACAGCCATGGCCCCACCAATCAGCTCACTGGCCGCTGCCCCCTCACGGCACTGGCCAATCAGCTGCCCCGCAGCACGGCGCCCCCTCCCTCCGTCACCCCCGTCCCCCGGCCGCGCCGCCCAACCTGCTGCCGCCATCCCCATTGGCGGGGCCCCGCGAGCGCACGGGGCTCCCATTGGCCCCCGGCGGGCGGCGCGGGAGCTCCCTGTGCCCCTTTCGCCCCCCCGTCGGGGCGGGTGTCACTCACGCGCTACTCCCGAGGCGGAAGGGGCGCGGCTCGCGGGGAGGCGCGCATCCGGCGCGCGGGGGTGGGCGGTACTTCCGGGAGGGACGCAAGGCCGGGGAGCGGCGGCGCTTCCCCTCGCCAAGATGGCGGCGGCAGCGTCGGTGCGGGTCCCGTGCCGCGCCTCGCGCAGGCTCCGCGCAGCGCTCGGCGCGATGGCGGTGAGCG
>VZRF01013696.1:0-10295 GCA_013396875.1 Vireo altiloquus | reverse complement strand
TAGGCGGGCGGAACCGTGGGCAGGGCACTGCCCGAGCACGGCCGGGCCGGCGCTGCGCCCTCGCTGCGCCTCCGGCGCGCCTGCCTCGCCGGAATTGATAAGGCGAAGTGCAAAACTCAATTAAAGCCGAATTCCCGCACGCAGACGTGCCGTATTAGGCTCTGGGAGCCGCTCCGAGGAGCGATAGGCTCGCGGAGCAGGGGCTGGGATGGGCTGGGCTAACGCAGCCGTCCAACAGCGGCGGAGCGCCGCAAAGGCCCGCGTCCCATTGGCCTCAGCACGGCTTCCATCGGGTTGTTTCTGCTGCGGGGAAAAAACTGCCTCGTTTGACACACTTCTCTCTTTTCCCCCCGTCTTTCAGGTTATGTCGTAACCACAGAACCACCGCGCAGTGATGGAATCACTGGACACTGAGGTGAGGGCACGGAAGACCCTGGGGACTGTGGAATACGTGGAGTCTTCAGGCTTTGCGCAGGGGGTGCTGCCCACCAAGAAGGATGTGGTGCAGAACATGCTGTACCTGCTGCAGCCCAAGAGGGCCGGCCAGGCCCAGCGCTCCAAGGAGGACGCGGCCCAGCTGCTCGCAGAGCACCTGCAGGAGCACTGGCTGGTCTGCAACCTGCACACCATTGCCACGCAGAACATAAAGAAACTCATCCTCAAAATGTATGAGGAGTTCACCCGGTTGTACCAGACCAGGAAGCAGAGACAGAACCAGGCTTTTTCCGAGCGAGCCGACAGATTCAATGAGAGTTCGGAGAAGCTCTTTGACGTGTTTTGTACAGACACACAGATGAGGGATAAACTGGAGGAGTACAGTGGGATAAAAATGACCAGCATCGAGTGGAAGTTTCTGGAAGATCAGAGGAGCGAGAGGAAAATGTACTACGAAGATTTCACAGAGAAGCAGGAACTGAAGATGATGGAGAGAAGGCAGAAAATACAGTGTCTGGAGCACTTCAGGAAGCTCGCCAGGGAAGAGAAGGAGGGCAGCAAGGCAAAGGAGATGAAGTACAAGGGCGAGGAGCAGTCGGATGAGGGCACCAGCGTGGACGAGCTGTACCCCACGGAGGAGGAGAACGGTGGTGCCCCGGCCTTCTCACTGCGGGGCCGACGGAAGCGCCGCTGCACCACAGCCACCACCGGCAGCGACCTGCCCCTGGAGGGCGAGCACATACGGATGAGCATCCGCAGGGTCAGGCCTGGCTTCTACGAGACTGTGGAAAAGGTGAAAAACTGCTAGCGCCCGCCGCGGAGAGCGGGCAGAGCTGCTGGAGTACAAGGTGGCAATGCACACGTTAGGCAAGTTTGAAATCCCACCATCCATTGGAAGTGATTGTTGCAGATCCTCAAGCCAGAGCTCAGGAACGTGCTGCCTCCAGGGAAGAGGGCTGGGATGATGACAATGGCAGCAAGGACTAAACCACATGGATTTGGAAGGATGAGCTGTCAGCAGCCAGCGATGCCAAGGCTCAAATGCAGCGGATGATCCAAGGTTACATAGCATATAAGCCTCTTCTTCCAAGGTCCTGTCTGCGTCTGTGGGGTTTGGAAGTCTCTCAGCATTTCTGAGCCAGCGGTGGCCTAACAGCGTGAATCAGGACTCGGATTTACTGCAGGGTAATAACTTGGACTTGTTGCTAACAGAAAATCCGTGTGCTGAAGAGCCCTGGCTGCCCTGGCGGCAGTGGGGGTGAAAGGTGCTCTGCCCCTTCCTGCGGGAGCTGGCATTTCTGCCAGGAAGGAAGTGGGTTCGCAGCGTGTGTCTCCAGCCCCGGAGAGGCACGCTGTGCTTTTGGGAAGGGACTGCTCTCCTGCTTGAGGAGCAGGCAGAGAGCAGGAGACAGTGGAGTGCTTTGGCTGTTAAAGCATTGGTGATTCTGAATGTTTTATTCTAGATTCTATTTTACCGAAGTTTCCTTGATCAGGATAAACCTTCCCGTAACTGGATGAGTTTTAACACAAAGTCCCTAATCTAGGATCTGGGGTGTGAATCCTAAATGAAGTGGTAATGGTTTATCTCTGGGGGGAGGGGGGTAACATAGGGGAAAATGCAAATTGCATTATTTAGTTTTAAGATGAGAATAATTTTATAAACTGTTATCCTGCCTTTTTAGGACTTAGGGAAGAAAAAGCCTTCCCAGGTGTAGCTGTGGTGTTCACAGCAGCAGGCACCGAGATCTGGGCTTGCTCTTCCACCCCCGAGGTGGTGCAGACCAGCGAGGGGAAGATGGTAGTTTTCCACCCAGAGGTTGTTTGAACAAAGCGTGACCCTCTTGCCCACGTACATCCTGAGCAGTGACGTATCTGTGACTTTTTTAGTTAGAGTTGCTTTACTGGTTTTTAAAGATGAGAGACTTGAACTTCCAGTGAAACCCAGTGCTGGAGATCTCTCTGGTGAGACTCCCAAACCTTACCAGACCACACTGAAAATGGAAAATCCTCAAGTCTCTATTTGTCCACAAAAGATCTGTGGTAGAAAGAGCGCAAACTTGCCTGGTTTTAAAATTTACCTTCCAGTGTGAATGTTGGTTTCCCCACTCCAGTATCTCAGCTTTTCCCCCGTTTCTTTCCTCTCCGTCCTGCACATCATTTACCGACGTTAACTTGTGCTCTTTCATTCTTTGGCTTTTGCTCCCTTTAACAATAAATGCATGTACGAATCATTTTGACAGTCCATTTACTTTTGATGAATCAGTCCTTGGACTGCTTTGAAGTCCTATGCCAAAGGAGGAATGAAATGCAGAGCAGCTGCTGGTCCCCCGGGACACGACGGCCCCGATTGGGCTGCCCGGGCAGGCTCCAGCCTCAGCCACCTGGCACAGATCCGTCCCGGCTGCGAGCTACGTGTCCCTTCCCAGGGACTCTGCTCCTGAGTGCCGAGGTCCTTGCTCTGTGTCTCTGACAAGCTCTTCATGGTAAGTCGCTCCAAAGTATTTAGTGCCCGCCGCGTGCTCTGCAGCACTCGTAGTTTTACAGGTTTGCTAGCAGCACCCTCGAGCCTCCACTGCCCGAGGCTTCGCAGCCTCCCTCCATCATCCTCGCTGACGTGCTTCACTGACCTCCCCATGCAAATTATGTCACGTTTAAACTATTTGCCTTCCAGCCCTGAGGTGCTGGATTGAGCCTCTCACTGGGTCTCTACACCAGCAGCTCTGTTTCAGCAGGGAATATAGCCAAGCTCGGACCTCGCCGAAGTAGAAGTTTTTTAATAACTGCTGTAACCCCCCTTTTTATTACAGATATAGCTGACAGTATAAATGCTCGTGTGTAAAGCAAATCCACTGGGTTGGCTCGGATATGGAACACACTATAGTGCTTTATGATTTTTCAGGGATTCAGGGAATTTAAGGTTGTCAAATCTGACTTCCTGTCTACCACAGGGAATTACATTTCATTCAGAAGCCCCACACTCAGCCTGCTGGTCTTAGTTGAACTGATGTGTCTGACAGAAAGTCCAGCCAAAGGTGTCAGCAATCTGCTGTCTTCCTTATTACCTACTTAGTGATTAGTCACCTTCACTGTTTCAAAAAAAGGCAAAAAAAAAGAGCGACCAGTTTCTAGGCTGTGATTTTTTTCATGACATCCTGTACAGGCTGAGCAGAGTTTATCACATTGAAATAATATTTGGGTTTTTTTAACTGGGTTTGACTGTGGATAGAGCCAAAGCCTGGCTCTGTTTCTGCTGCAACAGGGGGAAAATTTCTAAATCATGTATCCTGATTACTCTTCTTTGGGACCATGGTGCCTTTTTAATCAGGACAGTAAATCTTGTCCCAGGATTCTGTACTTTTGTACGTTAACAGTTGTTGACTTTCCTTTTTGGTGTGTCCCAAATAAATTAATATAACATACCTCTGGGCTTTTGTTTCTTCTTTCTAAAGGGGGAGGAAAGAGGAAGCTGAAGCTAAAATAAATCTCTGCTTCAGCTTTCCTTCCCGGGCCCTTGCAGGAGCAGCTGGGATGCGTGCAGGTGGAGATGCTCCCGTCCGGACTGTGTGGGGCAGCAGTAGGGAAGCTGTCAGAAGTGGGAATCTGGCACAGGGGCCCACATGGAGCCCTTTTCTTCAAAGATGCTGGAGCCCGGAGCAGGCAAAGGTAAGGGGAGAGGAATAAAGTCTCTGCAGGTGGTAGCAGTGTTTCATGTGGGCTCTCAGTGTGCCTCAGGGCTGGTGGGACTGGCATCAGATACAAAGGTGGGGACTCCCTGCCTTCCTGGTGTGATGCCACAAGTGGGTGTTCAACTGCTGCCTGTTCCCTACTGACTATGGTTCAAGGATGTTGTTTAAGGTGAGTGAGGGACAGTCGTGTCCAAGAGAGACGCAGCGATGGTTTGCACCATGGGACTTCAGCAAGGAAGGCAAATTGGAAAGGAGGAAATACTGGAAGGGGCATTTCCTCCTTTATTTGCGTCAGCGACTTGCAGGAGGGAATCGAGGTGCATCCCAGGGGCTACAAACACTTTTGCTGCATGCTGAATCACTGATTTTACTGGGCCTTTGGAGAGAAACATTGACAACCTTTGCCGCTTGAGTCCTTCTGCTTTCTGCAGGGGGAGCAGTAGAAAGGAGAGGGCATCCTGAAAGCCCTGCACTGCAGCCTGGGGCCCTGGCAGCCAGGCAGGGCACATGCCAGCCCCAGGCAAAAGCTGCTTTTTTGCAGCCCCTACAAGTTCCTTAGAGCTGCCCAGGCCGGCTGTGAGTGAGGTTGTACAGAAACACTTGCCTGATTTCCCAGCATGGACGTGCCCCTTCATGTGGCCACTGCTCCTCCTCCTGCCCCCCTCAGAAAGGGAAAGGAACACAAAAAAACCAACCCAAAATGCAAATCCTGGCACTACTGAGTGGGCTGGATGTGGAAAACAATGTCTGTGACTCAGCACAGAAAGAGTCACATAGTTGGAATTTAAAACAAGTCCAAGCCCAGCACTGTGGGCATAAGGCTCATGGAGTGTTGGGCAGTGCCTGCCCACAAGGGAGCTGGGTGGGCAGGGGGAAGTGCCACAGCCTTGTCCTAGAGGTGCCAGACAGCTGAACACAGGGTGACAATGACAAATTGTGGTGGGATACTGGGGAAAAGAGTGTTCCTGGGAAGAGTGGAGCAGACCTGTGAGGTTGTGTCATGAGTGTGCTTGTGCTCAGTGCCTGTGGCTGGGCTTGGGCAGAGCTCCAGGAGGGGAGATGAACCTCCTGTGTCACCTGACATCCACGTTTTGTCCCCTGGGGAGATGCATGGAACATGTGGTGGTGAAGCCATCCCCACTGTGGCAGAGCTGGGCACAGAAATCCTGGTGTGGGGCACAGGAACCCAGTACAACACCTGCCCGACCTCCATCCTACAGCTCCCACTGCCTCCACAGGAAAAATCCCCCTGAATACTGAAAGGAGCTGCAGGGCAAGCTTTTCCACGGGAAACCACGTTAATTTATTAACCAGACACGTGCAAGGGTATTTCCTGCTCTTGCCAAGGGTGTGGCGTTGTTATTCTTCCCGAGTTTCTTGACACCAGATGCTTCCTCCTAGCACAGCTTTGGAGCCAGCAGATACTGCTCCAATCTTTTAAGACTGAGCAATGAAAGTTTCTCCCTGTATCCCCTTGTGCTGCCCAGCAGAGTCCCCTCTTGCATCACGCTCTGGTCCTGCTCGGGTCGGGGTTTGCCCTGCGGCCTGGGGACAGCTGTGCACAGCCACAGCACCCCCGGTGGAGCCTGCTGGGCAGCCCAGACACACCTCCAGACGGAGGGAGGCTAGAAATTGATCCTGGGGAAATCCAAACGTCTGGGAATTGGGGTAGGAGTTTTTGAGCTTTCTCTTTCCCAGCTACCTGGTACAGAGCAGCCAGGCCCCCAGACTTTCCTATGCCAGATGCTTTCAAGGAGCCAGCTTCTCCCTGGCTCCAAGCTTCTTGCAGCTCCATATGCCCAGTCTTGGGAAGTGGGTATTGACAGAGCTGTGGGCTGCACCTGCCCAGCTATTCCCTGGGCGCACTCGTGGCACTGTCATGGCTCTGGCAAGATGTTTGCTTGTTCAGGATCTTCAATTGTACCCCAATGCACCTTTTGTGGAGTTTCTTTGTGTCGGTGCTTTCTACTGTCCCACAGAAGCTGCCCGCAACCTCAGACCAGTTTGCTTAATTGACCCAGGCTCCAGCAGCATTTTATACTCTTTTGCAGGCCGATGTGCTCCAAAATCACTCACATCTTGGCTCCCCTGTGTCTGGAATGCATTCATTATGTGAGCACCCAGAGAGTTCCTCCTGCCAGTAGTCTGTGTTTCTATATTGAGACAAAGCACATCGTCCATGAGAGATGCTGAAAGGGAAGTGGGGAGTGTGGGGGGAGGACATACTCAAAGACACCCACACCTCACCTCTCCCAATGCTCTTTTGTTGCCATCACATCCCCAGCTGTTGGGCCCTTACTTCCCACAGGCTCCTGCAGCCGAGTTTCTGGATGAGAGAAGCAGGTCCTGTGGAAAGTCCAGAACTTTTGAGAGATGCTTGGGTGACCACAGAGATGAGAGAGGTGGGAGCCCCTCGCCAAGACCTCACTGACCCCCTCTCCCTGGTCACTCCTCGGCATTCCCCGCCGGTCGGGTGTCCATCACCAGCGGCACAGCCGCCCCCACGCTGGCTGCTGCTGCCCGGAGCTGGGGAGGTGCCTGACCTCAAGGCCGGGGCTGCGGGTGCGGTGGTGGCTCGGGGACGAGCCCAGCCCCGCCGCGCGGGAGGGACGGGTTCAGGTTACGGCCTCGTACAGAAATGAGTGGGGCTGCGGGAGCCCGATGAGGTTTCTGGTGCCGCGGCCAAGGTGTATTAAAGGGGAGCGTCCGGGAGGCTGCGGGCTCCGGCAGCGTCCGCGGCAATGGCGGGGCCGAGCAGCGACGGGGACCTGCGGCGCCTGCTGAAGCTGCACCGCACCGAGATCGCCATGGCGGTGGACGACGTCTTCCCGCTGCTGCACGGCTTGGCTGACCACGATGTCGTCCCTGACCACATCTTCAAGGTGAGGTTGCGGAGCGGGACAGGACAGCCACGCTGTGGGTGCTGGAGCCGGAGGATCGGAGGGCAGCCCGTGGGCCGTGGTGTGCCCGGCAGGAGACGCTGAGCCGGACGGAGCGGGAGGGCTCCCACCGCGCTTTCCACGCGCTGCTCACCTGGCTGCTGGGCCGCGACGCTGCCGCCGTCCGCGACTTCTGGGCCGTCCTCTTCAAGGACTACAATCTGGAGCGGTACTCCCGGCTCCGGCCTCTCCGCGGTGCCTTCCCCAGAGGTAGTAGGAGTCAGGTGGGAGCGGCACCCCCGGGGGCTGACAGTGGGCAGGGGTGACACCCAGGGTGCTGGTGCCTGTCCCAGTCCCTGTTCCTCTTGCAGAGGTGGAGCTGGGGCGGCAGCGCCGTGGAAGACGTCTCTCCCCGAGCCCCACAGCACCGGCCCCACACAGACCCCAAGGCAAGAGGAAAGCCCCCGAGGAGCGGGACAAGGCCCGGGCGGCACAGCCCGCTGCACGGCACAGCACCAGTCCTGGTATGGAGACCCAGGGCAGGAGGGAGATGGGGCAGGCTGCTGCCCCTGAGGTGTCATGGGGTGCTGTGCCCCCTGATGCCCATCCTCACAATGCTGCAGGGCCCCTGGTGAAGGCAAAGACTGTCAAGAAGCTGGAGGGCACAGACATCTCCCGCACCTCTCGTGCCAGTGGTGAGTGCCAAAACCCCCAGGGCAGCTTCTGCCTCTGGGCCCTGTTTGCCCACAGCCGTGGGCAGGGGGCTGCCCACCCCACTGAGCCGCTGCCCTGCCCACAGCCCTCCAGGCAGTGGCTGCCTCGGTGCAGAGAGCGGTGGCCGTGGCAGGCAGTGAGGTGCCAGTCAGCCGTGGGGCCATTGAGGGCATCCTCATTAAACACGTGCTGGATCCAAGTAAGTAGAGCCCAGTCCAACCACCTCCTGCCCAGTTTAGTCCCCAAATTCAGGAGCCACCCTCAGGCAGGTGGATGTCAGGAAGGGGAGCTGGACCTGTCTCTGGCATCTCTTGCAGGCAGCTCCAAGACGGGCAGCAGAGCTGGGAATGAGCCGCATACCCCAGCTGCCTCAGAAGAGTCAGAGGCTAGGAGCAGAAGTCACAGCCTGAAGCCCCCTGCCCAGCCCAAGGCATTCCAAAGTGTAGAGACAATGCTCTCATATGTTTTCACCCCCATTTTGTGCAGCTGCCAAGGCTGTAGTGGGGGGTTGTTCCTGCATGGCATCATGGCCATGGCCTGGGGGTGTCCCCCAGTGCCAGCAGTGCCTCTCCAAATCCCTTCTTGTCTTGCCAACAGAACAGGGAACCCCAGCTGCAACCTCAGGGCCAGCTGCCAGCAGCCACCGTGTACAGCCAGGACCCTGTGCCTCACCAGGTGAGCCCTGGATGTGACACCTGGTGCACCTCCAAGAGGAACTGTTGGGGTGTCCCTGGCATGTCCATTTGGCCTGGCCTAGAACAGGAAACCCAGGGCTCAGCTACTGGGGGTTCACCAGGTTACGACCCCTGAGAGACAGGCAGTTTTACCACCCTGAAAGGATTGGTATGTTTGGTGCAAGGTGGGTGATGCAGAGGGAGAGGGCAAGGTGGATGACAGACCCTGCCACAGCCATGGCTTCAACCCCTGGGGGGCTGGCAGTGACCCTCTGCCCACTCCCCTGGGGACAGGAGAACGAGGATGAGTGTGCAGCATGCGGTGATGGTGGTGAGCTCATCTGTTGTGACGGCTGCCCCAGGGCCTTCCACCTCGCCTGCCTGGTGCCCCCACTGCCCCATGTCCCCAGGTGAGTCCCACGGCACACAGGGATGCCAGTGCCCCCTGCCGCCTCTCACGGCTCTGCTCCCACTGTGCAGTGGAACATGGCGATGCGGCTCCTGTGTGGAGAGTGTGGCTAAGACAGGCCCGCTGCTGGAGGCAGACTTGGCTGTGGAAAGACCCTCCGAGATCCTGGGGGAGGCAGCGCAGGACACCCAGCCAGGTGGAGCTGAGGGGAGTGTCTGCAGCCACTGCTGCACCCGGATCCCCACTCCCCGACACTGTCCTGCTCCCAGTGGGGACCCCAGGTGTGTTCCCCATCACATCCCACATCCCAGCCTTAGTTCCTCCCCGGAGGATTCTACCCTGACGGTCTGTGTAACCATGGTGTAGGGGGCTGCTGCTGTGCACGTCCTGCATGGGCACCCTGGACACAGGCAGCCTGGGCACCAACGCAGCAGCTGGAGACCAACTGCTTCCGGCAGCCAAGGTCAGCACCAGCAGTGCCATACACGGGGTGGGAGAGGCAGAGCAGGAGATATGGGGAGCAGGAAGGTGGAGGTGGGTCAAGCAGGGTGAAGGATGGGCTGACACCACATGGAGGTAAGTTACTGAAGCTTTACTGGGGGAACATGAGCTGGGACTGCACCAGGTGAAGGACTGAAGTGGCCAGGTAGCAGCCCTGACCAAAAGGAGAGCTGGCAGGACATCTCTCCACGTGCAGGCAGAGGACGGAGCCCTTGGCAGTGACCCTGTGCTGAGCCGGGATGAGCTTGATGCACTGCTGGGTGAGGTAAGACTCCGTGACACCAACAGGCAGACTCCATCCAAGGGGGCCAATGTCTCTGGTGTGGCCCACAGGGTGACATGGGGCTGTGTGTCAGGCACGGTGTGCCTGGAGACCCCAGAGGGGCAGGATGTGAGATGGGGAGAGAAAATGAACAAATGGGGTTGTCCCACAGAGCACATGGGATGGCATCTTGCAGTGGGCGTTCCAGACCATGGCACGGCCGCTCGCAGACACACATGGGCTCCTCGCCTAGCGCACAGACACAGCAGCAGGAAAAATATCCCAAACCATGAAGAAACAGCCTTTAAGCCAGATGAAAAACAAGATGCACGGAGGGATCATTGAAACACAAAAAACACCACACAATAAAAAACAGACCATACAAAAAAGATCCAAACATGGAAAAGAAGAAAATGGAAGGCGCGAAACACAGACACTCAAGAGAGAAAATGAGCAGTGGAAATGTGAATAAACGACATAAAAGATGAAAATTAAATAGGTGATTAAAAAAGAAAGTAAGGGAAAATTGAAAAAAAAAAACTTCTTCACAGAAATAACAAAAAGAAAAGGAAGTTAGAAAAAGTAAAAAATAAAAAGGGAAGTGAACTGTGAGATACATGAACTGCAAAAGAAGAGAGAAAAAAAAATAACAAAACACATTGTTGACAGGGACTCTCCAATCCAATTACTAGAAAACCCTGACAACCTGACATGAGATCAGACGAGATCGGGCGT
>VZRF01013679.1:0-102518 GCA_013396875.1 Vireo altiloquus | reverse complement strand
TGGGTTTAAACCGCATCGTAACAGGGTATACTGTCAATATTTTTAATCTTAAATACCACCTGTATCTTATGTTTAAACTACATGCTTTTCTCCTTTTTTAGCAAACTGTCGTAGACTAGCAAGCACTTTGAAAATATCATATTGCCCTTTGTACTGATCACGGATATGAAAGAAAAAAATAAAATCTAAACTCCCTCAGTTAGTTATGTAAATTCTGATCTCTAGGCATGTCAAACTGCCTTAGATAATTATGAAAGTTGATCCCACTTGAGTTATTCAAATATGGTGTAACATTTCAAATTATAAAGCATATGTGAAATATAGTTTATTAAAACAAGAGTTATACTGTATCTTTCTTTCTAATTATGTTTTCCCTCAGATAAAAATATGACTGCAAGTTTAAATCAAGTATTTGCTCTTGGTTTTACAAAGCCATAAGCTTCTGTTTCAAACTTATATCACTTGTCTGTACTTCCATCCAATTATACTTCTAAAATAAATGCATGAGGCAGTAGGTTACTTTTTCACACAGCTCTGTCTGATATAGCTCTGAGAATAGGAATAGACTAGATGTTAGGAAGATATTCTTACTGTGAAGTTGGTGAGGCACTAGAACAGTTTTCCCAGAGAAGCTGTGAACGCCCCATTCCTGGAAGTGTTCAAGGCCAGGTTGGATGGGGCTCTGAGCAACCTGGTGGGGTGGAAAGTTTCTCTGTCCATGTCAGGGTAGTTGGAACTAGGTGATCTTTCAGGACCCTTCCAACCCAAACCATTCTATGATTCTGTATCAGGGGAATTTTTTTATAGTCTTTGTTCAACACTGAACTCATTTGAGCAGAAAGTGATGTGAGGAGCGATGGAGCTGAGACTCTCCCAGCTGGATGCGTCCAGCTCTTGCCACATCCAGCAGATCTGAGTTTATTTGTCTCTGTTTTAAGCATCCTACGCTGTTGAGAAACACTTTCATCTGAAAAACTGCATTTCATCAGGATCCTCCTAGCCTCTTTCCTTCCAGTGACCTCTCTCTAGGAATGAGTCAGTATAGTCATAGAATTACTAAGGTTTGAAAACACCTCTAGGAACATTGAGTCCAACCATCAATGTAACACCACTGATATCTTCACCACTAAATCGTGTTCCCAAGTGATGTATTCAAACATTTTTTGAACACTTTCAGGGATGGTGGCCCAACCACTCCTCGGGGCAGTCTGTTCCCATGCTTAATCATTATTTTAGTGAAGTAATTTTTCCTAATATCCAACCTGAGTCTCCTGTGGCAGTCCTTGATCACTGTTTAGGTTACTTAGAGTTGAGATTTGTAAGAGATTTGATTGTTGAATCTAAGTCTTATAAGGTTCACCTTAATGATAAAACCATCCTCCTATCCACAATAATAACTGCATTTGCTTAGCTCTAATTTCTTTTCTATCAGCTTATGCAGGGGGCAGAAGGTGGTGGCTTATCACACTATGTTCAGCTGGTGAAAGTCAATCCTATCATAGTTAAAATAAATGTAACTGCTGCAGCTGAGACTAAGAAGCACAGAATGGAGATAAAAGGGGTATTTGTTGAGCCCTGTTCTAAAAGGCTACCAAGACGAAAATCCCGTAAAACCTCACTGTAGCAGATAGTCGCTGATAGATAGACCTCACTCTTCTGACTATGGCAGTCATGGGTCTCAGAAATTAGTTTTCCACAGGGAACACTACAGGCGACTAGTAACCAGAGTGATTGACAGTGGCAAGGGCAGTGGCAAGCTGTGTTCTGAAGAGCTTGAGCCCACGGTCTCTGGATTGAATGCTACTTCAAGCCACTCGGTGGAGAAAGACAGCTATACTTATTTATGAAAATATTATTGGGACAATTACTATTGGAGATATGAAAGAATAAGATACAGCAAAGTATCTAATGTGAATATTCCCCAAACTAGCATGTAAGCATCTCTCTCTAGTCAAGTTTTCCACATAACTCCTCAGAATATGTTTTCCTTTATGCTTGCTCATCATAGCATTTATTGCTCTCCTTCCTAACTTTCAGTCCTATATACATACCAAGAAACTGAGAGCTAGTAATTTTCAAAATGGCTTTATTTGGTGAATAATAGTCCTTTAATGGAAAAGAAATAAAATTATTCAATTCATATACTCATGACAAAAATTGGTGTAAGTGGAGATGAGAATGAGTAGCAAAGAACATGGGGCCTTTTTGTGCATCACAGCTATTTAGCTTTAAGACTGGAAGGTTTCACATTTTAATTTTATAAACCCTACCGCCCCTATATATATATATATATGTATGTATGAATTTATGTATGTATTGCATTGTTGTAATATTCACTCAACACATCATTAGTTGGCTGACCTCTTTCAGAAACCTTAAAAAAAATGGGTCTAGAGGAACAATTGTGTTGCAGTGAAGAGGAAGGTCAACTGAAAGAGGAACGGCAGATTGGTGAACTCAAGATAACCTTGATAGCACTTTTATGCCTACTTTATCAAGTACAACACATTGTAGCAGCCAAATGAAATATAATTTTTCAAAGCAATGCCAGCTGTAAGAAAGACCTCTCAAGGCAGTGTAAGTTTGCATACACACATCTCTCAAAACAGTGTCGTTGCTAAGCTCTTCACATACATTATAAAATTTTTGTTCTAGGTAAAGGTGCTTAAGGACACAGTGAAGTGTTTTCATTTCTTGATTTTATATAATACAGAAAAACTGTCAAGAAAGAAAAAAAGGAGAAAGAAAAAAATCCTGAAAGCCACATTTTTTCCACTTTAATAGTCTCAGAAACAAAAAAGAAAAAAATAAAACAAAAATTTGCCTTTACTTTTGAGTTAGAATAGAAGAATTTCAGATTTGATAAATTACAGCTAATACACAGATCCTCAAGGATGTTTCGGGACATGTGATTAGGAATCATGTGATTAGGAATGGGTGGATTTTAATCGTTTTATACTTTCAGTTAAATTTAAGTAATCCTGACAGCCGCATTCTTCATCCTGCAAATGAAATACATGGGAATGCTTTGTGCTATAGTTCCAGTGGTACATAGGCATACATTGCTGTAGGCCACAAATCATATGCCTGCATTAGTGTGTACTACCAAATAATCATGCCCTGCTTTTTCTTCCGGCAAAATTTTCAAACCAAATCCGGTTTGGATCCAGACAGAGTGAATTCGGATATTTGCACCACTTCTATTTGGAAGCAACTAGGATAATGCTTACATACAAATGTCCCTATTAAGGACACATTCCCAGCATAAGAGTCCTTACAATCTATATTAAAGAAAAGCAAAACTATTAGGAGCAAACTGTGGCGTCCCTGAAGACTAAACTTGAAGCTGAAAGATATGTGTGTGAAACATTTCAAATTTTCCCCAGATTTACTGTTAATCCGTGTGGAGGGTGCTGGGCTAATATCTTAGCCTTTACACAGTTACCAAAAGCTATCTCAGTTTTCTTTTTCTTCCAGAAATACCTTGAACGGACTGAAATCTCAGGTCACTGGAAAGAAACTGTGCAGCTGTTGTCCAAAAATCCACCTTGAGTGACACAAGCAGGAGCTGGCAGAGGAAGAATCAGACCTAGCTTCAAGTTTGTCCATCCTGTCTGCTGTCAGTTATTCTGCTGCTTTTCAGTCTTGATGCTCTTTTGGACAGATTTAGCATTCTGTAACTGAGTTTATGTTCCAGTTCTGTTATTCTGTCACCTGATTTTTTAGCTTTGTCCTCTGTTTCTTGATTTTCTTTTTTTTCTATATATAATCGTCTTTGCAAAGTTCTGAGGAATCCTTTCCTGCATGACTCCAATATTTGGACAATATTTGTTTCCACTGAGAATTCCTTGATTATTTCAATATAGCAAGGAAAAAAGCAGCCTATGTTACCACACCAGTTGTCTTTCAATCTGCATCATAAAGCTCCTGCAAGAATTGTACACAGTCAGAAAACTCAGATGAGAAGCCCTAAGTTTTGCTTCAAAATAATCAAAGGATACAGACACTTAGTGAAAAGAATGATGACCACAGAATTTATTTTTGGGTGTAGCATTCTAATTCTGGTCAGAATTCCTAAATTCAAAAATAAAAATAATAAATAGAGGAATCCTTTATTGATTTGAACTTCCACTCCCCATACACATTATTTGCAATAATTACTAGTTGATCATTGTGAGGTTTTCTCCAAGGTCATTAAAACACTGGCCAAAATAATTCACATGTGTGACTATAGAGACTCTGTAGTGGAGTATCCCATTGCTCCCACCATTACTAGATGAATGCCCTTTATGTCATATTAAACCCTAGAAACTGAAAAAGATTTTCCAACTTATACATTCTTTAATGTAAAGGAACTTATATCTGTGATTTTATGGGGAAATATATCAACTGACCCCTACATGGTTCTTGTGGAAAGAGGATATTACTTACCATCTATATGACTACTACTGCTAATGTCTGAGACTGTTGCAGCCTTAAAAATGCACAGTTCATTCTGCAGATGGTGATAGCTCTACTAACACTTCTATTGTTAGTTTGAAAGTCAAGTGATGATATGTGTAGGCGTATGTGTGGGAGCAGTGCAAAGAATTACAAGGATTTTCTCCCACACTAACGATCCACATGGAAAAGAGGGCCTTATGAAACAATGTTCTGTTCCCCTGGTATTTTTAATCAGTCTGATATTTTGTTAGAATAGCATTTTATTACACAGCTTGTCATTTTTCTATCTATGGACTATCTTTTTAAATTAAAAAAAATCCCTTACAGTTTTTCTTCACATTTTCATATTTCACCGTTTTTAAAAAAAATTAAGCTGTGTCAAAGCAGAAAAAATAGCTGGAAAATTAATGATTTATTCTGACACACATGTAATTTACTCTTCTAGGTTTTTTCACAATTATGCATTTGTTGGACCTGCTAGTAATTGGAAGTTCCTTAAAAGATAGTGCCTGTCAGTTTTGCCATCTCTGCAAATTCAGTGGTGGCTGCAAAAGAGTATTTGATTGTAAACACATCCTTCATGGTGCAGTCAGATGAGGATAAGGCAGTTGACCTGGATAACACAGATATATACTTCAGCCCCCAAAGAACTTCTGTTTGATTTCCACAGCTCATCCAGGGCATTTTAGTATCCTGTTTGGATTTTTATTTTTTCTGGTTACCCTCCCAAATTACCTGCTCACTTTCAGGAAAAATTATTATTTTCTTCCAAGTAGGGTATGAATTCCTTCTGCACAATTCTCTGTGTTTTTTTTGTTTGGTTTGGTTTTATACACACATAGATAAACATAAGTGTATGAGTATGTGTAAATATGTTTACATATGCATATGCAAATATTCTGTACATAGATAAGAATATCTCTGCACATTCATATACATGTCTAAATTTTGCATAGTTTTTGGCTCTTCTTCACATATTATACAAAACCAGGTAACAGAAAAAATTACTCCATCCAAATCTTTCCTTGTCCTCCTCCTCCATTTCATTCTTGTTCTTCTTTTGTTCCTGGGTCCAGATATTTTTTTTCTCAATGCTCAGAAAAAAAGCTCCTTATCTGTGCATTTTGAATAATGAGGGCTCAGAAAGTCAGCTTTGACTTATCAGTAGTACTCTAATTATTTTGTTCTTTTGATGGCAACTGTGATTATACATGCTGAGAAATGTCCAACAAAACTTATGCTCTGTTAGAATTAAAAGGAATAATGCAACTACATTCCCCCATGTAACTATATCTATTTTAGATTTGTCAAGTCTTTGGTTGAAAGGTTTAGTCCAAGTCCATTCAGAGTGGACTTGTCCATGCCCCTTACTCTGACATTAAATATGTGTTTTATGATTTTATATGGGGAGGTATTTTGGTTTTATTTTTTTCTGAAATTAACACTCTGCTATTAAAAAAATGCTAGTTTTGTTTACATTGGCGCTCCTGCTGGAAACCTTTTTTTAGGAAATATATTGTTCATTTAACCACAAACTCAAAAAATGCAGACAACTTGCAAATTGTCTTTTATTTGAATGGCCAGAACATGAACAGGATAGGGATTCTCTCCTAGTTCACACATTGTGAAGTGTCACAAAGTAACACAGTACTTAAAAATTATGATATACATCTGAATTATTTGCTGTATATTTCATTTCCACCCATTTTGTGGACTTTGACTACTGAATCAGGTTTCTGCTAGTACATAGGGGTTCTTGGGAATTTTGAATATGATCTTTCCTAAGGGAATTATTCTCATAATTATTTCTCATAATTATTCTCAAAATAATTATTTCTTGTAATTATTTCACTTATTTTATATACTTTTTAAGTCACCTGCTTGTCTCATTCAGTAAAATTCAATGTCTTTGCATTTTCATAATTAACTACATAATAAAATATATCTACAAGGTCCTATATCTTTTCCAAATGAAAGAATTAAACATAATTTTCACTTGATCCTGCCAAATATACCTACTAACTTTGCATTCAATTTTACAGTATGAGTTTTATTTTACATCAGTGTTCTTTGTATTGCTATTGACTTGGTGCATTGATTTAGAAAGGGCTTAGGAGTAAACAAAAACTGATAACAAAGAATTATGAATAGCAGGTTGATAATGTATATGTAAAAATGACGTGTGGAGAGTATGTGGAAAGAAGTTAAAATGTGGTCATACCTGAATATAAAATTAGGTTATATCTACACATTGGGTTTGTGGGTTTGAGGGGTTTTTGTGTGTGGTTTCTTGGATTTTTTTTTTTTTTTAATATTGTTGGGGGGACTTTTTTTTGGTAGGTTTTTTTCCAATATTTTTGTAAGGAAAGAAATATAGTAGAACAAAGTGTAGAATTAAATCTAAATGAAATAATATTATTCAGTTAAATCTGTATAAAAAAGAGTTTCTAAAGGTGTCCATCCTTCAACAATATTCTTGTCAGTAACCAACCCAATCTGCATGCTTTGTATTTTGCTGCACAGTGTTGTATTTTTACAGAGGGTGACCAGACAGTAATAACTATTGTGTTTTATAATCATTTATGAAGTTTTGATTGACTTTCTCTATTTTCCCCTTTTGTTGATCTGAAAGTAAGGGCCTTCAGGGAAAGAGGATCAAAGGAGAATGGAAATGTTCTGAGACATAGGCAAAATGAGAATAATTTTATAATTGTCTCCAATCTCCCAATAGTCCACAACTAAAGTGATGTAAATAAAAACTTTTAATAAGTCTTGATTTATAGTTCAGTGTTAAGTTTTAAGGACAAATAAAAACAAGCAAATGAAAATCAAACAAGGAATAGTTTTGAAGAAATGGAAAATAGAAGTCACCTGATGATATTCAGGAATATGATTTCCTAATAGATCAGAATCCCCTAACAATTAGCATCTTGATTTCTTATTCATTATACATGTACTTTAGAGATTCTATTGAGATCCTGTCTCCTGGGAATAAACACTACATAAATGCATAGTACCATTAGATTGATTTCTCATTCTGAAGGTGACAGTTTGGTCCTTTACGTGTACCTGGTTAGAGATGTAAGAGATGGAAAACATCATCCCTTTCTATCACCTGCCAGCAGTATCCCAGAGTGAAGTGAGGGAGAAACCACTTATAGACAGCGAAAAAAGAAAGGGAGGACCAGGCAATAACCCAGTGAAGGCCCAGACCCTCTGTTTGAAGGCCTAATCTGCATCAGATAATGGTCTTAGTCAAATAATGTCTCAATTCAGAGAAGCAGAGGGGAATATGACTGATATTTGTAAAAATATTGCTTTTGCCTCTGTCTGGCCTCGTGCAAAACTAGAACATGACCACTGAAACATAATCCAGACAAAATTGGGGAAATGTAGTTGTCTTCTATTCTCCCCACAGTGAAGCAAGGCTTTCTGAGTGTGGGAACTTGAGTAAAAGACAAGTGACACCTCTGAAAAAGTTCAGATACAAGACATTTAGTTATTTTTATGTCTGGACCTTGAAGTATTTTACATCTCCTCTGGTTTCAGCTGTTTGTCACTTTGTCAATATTCACAGAACCTTGCAGATAAGCAAAAGGTGTATAATTTTCATCAGATACTTCCTTATCCTATCTTAATTTGTCTGAATTATTTCCAGCTAATATAATACCATTTATGCCAAAATTTTTATTGATATGCATTGTTGCAGCTGATAAGTAGTAGGAAATGAGCCCAGAAAGAAATTACATGGTTCAGAAAAGTGGCTCAGAAATTCTTTCCACAAGTATCTGGGCTTTATTTTGTTTTGCCTTGGTTTGATATTTATATGTTCTGCAGATAAAGCAGAACTCATTTTCATCTCCATTCTTGTGTTATATATTTCTTTGTATTGGTTATAACAGTTACTTGCTGTTCCTTTGTGAAATGAAAGGGAGTTCTAATACAACAACTTACAGATGATGAAATTTTAAAGGCTTAGAACATTAGTTACAGAATACTGCCCTTGATCACAGCTCATTGAAGTTGACTGATTTTTGCTTTTTAGAAAAAAAAATAGAAAAATTTCACCATTGAATGCTGAGTGACTTTTGTGATCTGAGTAAAATCGAGTTCTGTTGGTGATCCTGTTGCCTTTGTTTTTACTTTGCAAATGAAAGTCTCATTACATCCTTCTACATTATTCAATATGATAAGAAAGACAATTTTAATGCTTACACTACCCCATGACTCTGTGCATGACCTTTCCAAACCCTGCCCTTGGCTGCAATGCAGAGAAGTAAGCCAAGGCCATTGTTTGCATGATTTAATAATTCTGCTACTGGCAAATGAGCTAGAGACTTGGTTATTCTGTGAAGGTTGTTTTGTTTCTATGGTTCTTACAGGAGTGAGAAGATTGAATAACTTTTATTTTTTTCTGTTGGTTGTGAAAAATTGGATTTTTTGCTAGTAAAAAGTTTGTGGTATTTACATGATTTAGTAAGAACTGCTTGTTGAGATTTCATGAAGAATGCATCCTGGAGATAAAGGTGCAGATGGTCCTGTGTTTTCACTTGGTGTTTGTGTCAGGTCTAGGGATTACTTCAGTGAGAGAAGACCTTAAGTAACCAAAAAAAATATTACAGCAAATGATTCTTAAAATGTGAACAGGTCTAGAAGTGCAGTGAACAGAGAGAGGATATGGATAATGAAGCCCAGATTCTTTCAGTAGAGTTCTCCAGATGAGTTCTGTTTTCTTTTTGGAAGAGATTTAGCCAACTTTCATTTCTTTATACATTTTAATAAATTTTGCACGGTGTGTTCACATTATAATATTACCAGGACTTAATAGATAGCAACTATGACACAGTTTAATTTTGTTTAAATATCTTTGACCTGCTCAAGACAACCATCGGTCAAAGCAAAACTTTTACTAATGGTTTTATTTAGACATACTGTGAATAGACTGAATATATTGGGGTTGCAAATCATGGTCATGTGTGTGTATTTGACTGTTTTGTGCCAATAGTTACATATAGAAGTAATTATATCAAGTGGTAAAAGGTAAAAAAGACATCAAAGATCACTCCTTTGTCTTTCTCTTGAATAATATTTACATATTCTAACAATGTTCTCCATTTTCTTCCAACTTTCAGGAGTTGAGTATGAGAGTTGCCTTGGTAAAATACTAGAAAATTGTCCATCTACTTAAATATCTAGACTACTACTTGCTGCTATAGGTGTTACATATTTTTTACATTTATATTTTTATATTAATTCAATTTATGCTTTTAAAAAACATAATAAAATTTGAAAATTATACAAATGTCCTGTTTATTACGAATGTTCTTGGACATCCAAAAAGTCAAGAAGTAAGGTTTGAGATTTTTTCTAAGTTGAAATCTATACAAGAATTCCTCTTGTTAAGATCCAAGACCATAAAAAATATTCAGGACATTCTCTGTAATAGGCACAGACCCAACCTTATTCCCTGTGGCATATTAAATTACAAATCTATTAAACTGCAAACTGTCTCCCAAATTCATAGCAAATTAACTCTCAGTGATATGTCCAGTTGCCAACATAGAGGGCAAATTTTGCAAGCGAGAGAGATGAGACTTACAAAATATGTTTTTATTTTTTTGTGATGTTTCTTATCTTATAGACAAGATTAGTATAATTTAGGAAAAACATATTGTATAGTCAGTTCAGGGGAGAAAATAGAGTACTGAAATGCTAGGTGGAAACAGGTCAACAAATTCTGCTAGGAATTAAACCAAAAAAACCTTATACTTTTCACCACCACATGTCTTGCAACAGTGATTTTTTCCCATTCCCCTGAAGTATCCATCAAAGTTTATCTGGATTTAATAATTAAAAAAAAAAATTAAAAATAAAAAGACCCTGAGTTGATTTCGAAATGAAAAAATAAAATTTAGTTTCAAATTAGTTCTAATTCTGAAGAGAAAGCTACAAATTTTGGCAAGATCAAAGGTCTAAATTTTTCTTCCTTAGGCAAGTCAAGAATAATTCGACAAGCGTTAACCAGTATGTACATAGTGTGAGAGAAAAACAAGTCCCTAATCTCTTACAAGTTCCTGTGAGATTTGTGAATATAATTTTCTTTAGCCATTACATTTTGTCCCACCCACAAGCTGAGCTCTCTGTGGAACTGAGTATGAGGTCCATTTATTCCCCAGTGTATAATTTTGGATGATTAGCTACCCAGGAAAAATATTCAGAAGTAATCTGAATTGATTTTAGGCAAACAGAGGAAAAAAAAAAAATACTGCCAAGACCAGACAGAATATGAGATATTAGCAGATGATATAATCAGGTCATTTTCCCCAAACTTTGGAAATGTTTTTTGAAGTTAATTTGGATTGTAGCTACCTTTTTTCCACAACTCCGTTTTTACTGAAGTGCAACAGGCTTTTTCCTTAACGGCTGACATTAACATGGCTTTTCTGTCTGATTGGTACAAACGCTGTCTGCCTTTTGCTGCATTCAACACATGCATCTTCTTGCCTTCCTGAGAAGAATACATGCTGCATGCAACATTTTCATGCTGCCTTGCTTGAAACGTGTCTTAAAAAGACTAATAATTTCATCTAGCTACAACAAATTTCATCTAGCATCGAACTTTTAAAGTCTTGATTGTTTATTTAAATTCTATGTCTACACTTCTAGTGTTGATTAAAACACACCTGTTCTCAAAAAAGGCAAAGAATCTTAATCACATTTTTTGTTGGCAGCACCTCAGTTAAGCCTCATGAAACAAGCCTAGAAGGGAGATGATGCCATATTTTACCTCCTTTTACCAAAGAGGTATGGAACTATTTCAGGATTAGAAAAATGAGATTTTAATCATTCAAGTAGTGGAATAGTCTTCTAATTACAATGGTAGGAGCAAGGCATTAAATACATTTTAAGATGTAACTTGGCAAATTCATGGAGAACAATGCATGTATTTTAAGAGATTGTCTGAAGGTGGGTTACATTTGGGATATTTCCACTGTGTTGTTACCTTGGAATAGTTCTTAACTGATCTCCATTGCATTCACAAGCTATTCAACTTGTTCTTCAGAGTTTTTATTGGTTGCCTTCTGGATAAAGAAGGAATCCTCCTCTTCTGGATTCACACTGAGGTTTCTCTTTTTGGGTTTTTTTTTGTTTTTTTTTAACTCTTCTTTGAGTTAAAAAAGGAAGTCACTATTGCCTTCATTTATATAAGTTGTGAAAAGTTGCTTCTAAAGGGGGTAATTCTCACTAGATTCCTTCCATCCAACTCACAAATTTGAATTAGGAGCTAATACAAGATTTGCAGAGTTGAGGTAGACTTTTTTCCTTCTCTCATATTCTTGTTATAAGTCTGGTTTTTTTCCATCCTTTGGGTATTAAAAATAACTCTCCTCCCAGAACATCTGTGTGTGGAAATATTTGGGTTTTCACCTTTTCTTTTACACTTGTGTCTTTTATAGGTTTGGGCTTTTTGTCTTATATTGGTTATTTTCATCTTATCTGCTGGTTCTAGAATTTAGTTGCATAAGCTTTAGCTATTTTTATTGCCCAAAATGTGGTATTGAAAACATACTATGAGATATACAGTAAAAATAAACAAAACACTCAATTTTGAACTTATAATCTTCCTTCTTTTTTTCCTTCTAATTCCATATTTAGGAAGAAAAGGTTTTTTCTTTTCCAAGAAAGTTAGTAATATGGCTGAGAATGTAAAGGTTCACAGAGTGCTGAGAACCTACCACGTTAATGTCAATAGTTATTGTATAAAAGCTTTCAATCTAATTTGAAATGGGACTGCAAGGTGGTTCATATACTGACGTATCCAAATGAATAATTTATTTCTCAGCAGTGAGAGATGCCAACATGCTGATATTCACCCAGGAGATCTTTAGTTTAAACCGTAGATACGTTTAGGTAGGTAAAAATATATTAATGCAATTTTAGAAGATAGAAACCTAGAAATTCTTCTTACATTATGCATTTAGTTCCAATGGAAGAACTAGAGAGGTTTTTTCAGACCTAAAATAAAGACAGTGAACAAAAAGATTCAGAAATTCCATTGTATTCCTCTAGCAAAATACACATTTCCTTCATAAAATATTCCATGCTTTCTCCCATTTTCAGTGCCTTGAACAGCACAACCAAACAGTATGATTTCATAACATGCCCAAAAGTTAGAAAGCTTTTTTTTTTCCACTGGTGTTAATTAGAAATTTTATACACACCTATGTTTGGAATAGAATAGAATAGAATAGAATAGAATAGAATAGAATAGAATAGAATAGAATAGAATAGAATAGAATAGAATAGAATAGAATAGAATAGAATAGAATAGAACAGACTAGCTGGAAGGGGCCAATAAAGAATATCTATTCTAACTGCCCAACCACTTCAGGGTTGAGTAAAAGTTACTGCGTGTTGATAAAAGCATTGTTGAAATGTCTCTTAATCACAGAGAACCATGAGGGGTCGACCACCTTTGCCATGAAGCCTGTTCCACAATTTGACCACCCTCTTCTTGGTAAAGAAATATTTCTTAATGTCCAGTCTAAACATTCTCTGATGGTGCAGCTTTGAACCATTCCCACATATCCCATCTCTGGAGCCCAGGGAGAAGAAATCAGCTTCTCACTCTCCACTTCCCCTCCTCAGAAAGCTGTGGAGAGCAATGAGGTCACCTGTCAGCCTCGTTTAATCAAAAATAGGCCCAAACATAGTAGCAGCCCCGAAATCCTTAGCCATGTTTTCTAAGACAAGCCTTCTAGGTCTTCACCACCTTCATTGCCCTTCCTGGCAGGAGAAGATCTTTACATACTCCTTAAATGGTGGGGCCCAGAACTGCACACATTACTCAAGGTGTGGCCACACCAACGCTGAAAACAGCAGAATGATCCCCTCTTTTGACCCAGCTGCTGATCAGCACCCACACATCCCTTTTGCAAACTGGAAAAAAATTAGTTCTTCTTATCTTCTTTAATAGGTTTCTATCTTAACCTGCATGTGTTAAACTAAGCAAATAAGCTAATTCCTGTTATCTAACACCCCTTGTGCTTAATAATTCAATCTGTTTGTTGTCAGGATAGAAAGTTCAGATGGGGTTTACATTTAAAGTTCTGTTAACTTTCTTCCCTTCATGTTGCTGAATAATCTCCAAATTCAAAAGGAAACCTTATCTGGAATTAGTGGCCTTTGTGGTTCAAAAAAAAAGTCCCACTGCACTGAGGGTAGTATATTGATTGCCTTAGGGGAAGATGGAGTGTTTGTGCACACAGTACAGTCAGATCATTGTACCAAAAGACGTGGTTCTTCAGGTCAGACATACTAGACTAGGAAAGCTTAGAAAGATATGGAATTAACACCAGGAAATCTTTCAGAAACTTTAAAGCAGTCTGAAATCAAACAGTACCTTCATCTTGTCAGATCTTTGTATCTCAACACAAAAACTGCCATACTAAACTGGACAGAAAGTTCATTTAAAACTACAATGAGCAGAAGTAACAGTTTAGAAAAAGAATACGGAAATGTCACTGTCCTTCTTGTGTACTACTGCATAATAAAGCCTGGCTACTTTTTCCCTGGTTTTTGTGACTTTATATGCAGCTTTATGCTGTGACAGTCATTTATTTTGTTAACTGGAGAACTCTTATCTTTTTTGTCTCTTCTCATTCAAAACCCATTTCATACTTGTTTCTCTTCTCTGTACTGTGTCTAGCTGCACTATATACTTCCTGATACAGAAGAATAATAAATGCCTGGAGAAGAACTGCACAAGGAATGTGAGGTATGGATTTATACAGTGAGACATACTATGGTGGATTTTGTCTCTTCTTTTCCTATTAATTTTTGAGCATCTATCTGTCATTTTGCAAATCTAAGCACAACTGCTCAAATCTTTCCCAATGCCAATAGCTGGTGTAGAACCTCTGTTTTCATAATGCTTTGTTTTTAATTACTTAAGGCATTTCATCCCTCACTCAATCACTATTACAATACCTTTCATAAACTTTCATAGTGAATTGTTGTTCCTACTTCTTGAAAAACACCATGTCAATTAACTAGGTAAACATCATACTTTCTGCCAGATCTCTCAGGGATGTGTTGAATAACATCAACTCCCATGGATCTCACCATAATGGTAAAAGTAACTATCTTTCCAACAGCTTATTTTTCTTCTTTAACCACTTATTGATGATTAAAGGAAGACTTTATCCCTTGTACCACAGCATCCTCTTTTACAGAGGTGCTTTCTCAAAATTATTTTTGAAAACCAAGTAGATATCTATAGTTTTCTCTATCTACTTTATCACCTTCTTTATATAAATTTGCACTACATCTGTGCAGCATAACTACAGAACCTATGTTGACTTTCTACTACATCATATTCACTAATTTATTCTCTATTATAAGTTCAACAGTTTGCTGAGTGCAGATATAGACTTTCCATTTTATAGTTCTTCAAAGCCCTTTTAAAAAGTTTGTATCACATTTGCCATTTTCAACTTCTCTGGTACAAAGGACATTTTAAGTGATAAATTACATGCTATAGTTAACAACTCAGCACTTTCATATTTCATTTTCCTTAGAACTCCATGAGAATGCCATCTGGTTCTGGAAGTTTTCTGGTATTAATTTTATTAATTTATTTGAAAAATCTTTTTATTAACATTTCATATGAGACAATTCCTGAGCAGTGACTTCTGCTATAATAAACTTTAATGTGTGATGCTCCTAAGCTTTTGCACAGGGACGTTGTTAATTCTTTTTGGTTTTGTCCTATGGCTTCCTTTTACTCAGATATCCTTTATGTCAATCTTCAGCCATACAGAATCTTGGAAGACTTCTTGGTTTAGGCACTGGAATTTGTTTGAATATATCATTATAGGGGTTAAATAGTTTCCTAGGACAAAATGTTTCTCAAACTCCTTTTCTCTGTTTTAGTAAAACACAACTTAGAGTTAAGTTACACTTGCAATATTTGTATTCAGTTTCTTTTTCTTGAATAAGACTTTCTATTTTCGAATGGTCTTTCTCAATTTTTATTTAGTCATGACAGCTTTTTTCTGTTGTCTTAAAACTTTTATTTTGTAACAAGAACTATAAGGATAAAATTCTTATACAGGAGTAGTATTTTTAATACAAGAACTTTATTTCACTAGAATTTTATCCTTCTAGCTGCTTCTTCTATTTTCTTCATCTTTACAAGCATATTGTTTTTAACATGTTCTTAGATTTTTTTTTCTGCTTTTTACTTTACTCATACACATATGCTGAATGCATGATGGTATTTTTTTCTGGTTTGCTAATTATGTCTTTATCCAGGTCTTGTACCTTGATTGAGATTACTTCCTCTCTATATTTTGCAATTATTTGTTTTAAAGGGAAATAATTTAAGAAGAAATGCCTTTACAAAGTTGTTTCTATTTAATGTCCGTTCCAACATGAATCTTCATAAGAAAACGGAAGTTTTCTGAATGTTTTCTCTTCTCACAGATCTTCTTATTTTTAGTAATATGCCACAGACTGGGCCACTATTCTGTCTGGTAAATCTAGTTAGTATCTCTCCTTTTCAGTCCAAATTTGACATAGCACTAAGTTCTGAGTTCCATCCATCATCCTTTTTATCCAGTGAATACTGCAGTATGGCCTCTAGGAGTACAGACATGTGTTGCTATCAGAGGCCTTGGAAGTACAAGGACATAGCAGACCTCAAGGCTATAAACACAAATCAAAAATGATCAACAGTTGGTCAGTAACAGATTTCAGCCCCAAGAATGAGGGTGAACATTTTTCAAGGCATATAAAAAAAGTAAAAGAAGTAAAAACTGAGTATTGAGTCAATAAAACCAAAACAAATAAACAAACAAAAGAGAAAAAAAGCTTAAAGAAAGAAAAGAACAGACATGGTAGAAAAGACAAACACCCACAAGAATGAAAACAAAGCAAAAATAGAAAGAGATTAACTGCTCCCACCCCGTAGTGCCAGCCCTCACAGGATGCTTCAATTCCCTCTGCTTGGTGCTTGTCATGCCACATCTGGAATGCTGTGCTCAGTTTTGGTCCTCCCTGTAAAAAAGAGATGTGGACAGGTTGCAGAGGGTTCAGAGAAGGGCTGCGAAGATCCTTCTAACAACATTATAGACATTTGTTAGTATTCATTTATATACTGCCATTGTGGTAGCTTCATTTACATGTTAATTAAGTTTTTTAACAAATATTTACATTTTTCATGTAAATATTGTAATGAATCATTCCTCTGGGAAGCATCCTAGTCTTAATTGTAATTCAAGAAATCCAGTACAGTACTCAGAACCTAAGAACAAACATCAATCAATAAAGATTCTCACAAAAGTAATAAGTTAAAAGCAGTAAGATGCTTCTTTTCCTAGACTTTTTCTGCGATTTGTCACATTCCCTGAGAAGATCATAGGTAATAATAGGCATTATGCACACAAAATTTGGAGAGAATGTGAAATAATATTTTAATTCCAACAAAATTAACATAAAACATAACATAGGTGTAAGATTAAGCTCTCTCAAACTCAGACCTGAAAGACTGCTGAACTGAGATTGAAAGTTGAATGTTAGCTTTCTACCCTAGTTCCTATTTATATGCAAAAAAATTATATAAGAAATGCAATGTATTGCAGAACTCTTGTGAATATGACATCTACAGTGTGTTATCTTACCAAGAAATTTGGCATTTTCAAAATTAGAAATACGGAACATGAGTTTTACAGGATTTTAGCATCATTTGTATTGGTACCTTAAAAATCTTCAGCAATTTTATTAGAGTGTATTTTCAAGTGTTAGAAAAATAACTGAATTAAAACAGTCTTTATTTCTGTATTCCTTACTTTTTTATTATATTATTTTCATGACATTTATTTATTTCAATTGTATTATTTGTGCTGGACTCCATGGTGTGGGACAAAATGTTTAACCATACTGTTTCATGTACTTGCAAACAAAAGTATTTGGATTATTGGTAAACAAAAGTGACAAAATCAAAGTCACCAATAGCTCATCCAGCAGCTGATGTTGGCCTGCCTTTATCTCCTCAGTCTTTGCAACACTTGCTTAGCTTTTTCTAACACTTTCATATCAGTATATATTTAAATATCACAATTTAAATATTGCAGTATTTGAACCTCCTATCTCAAGCATTCAGTGTTCTGAGATCTCTTGCCATTGATGTTTCCAAGGTTGCATCTGTGTAAGTTTTCATCATCTAAGAGAAAAACAAGCATCTCTTTTGCAATGCTGCAGTTTCAGTTCCTTCAGAGACTGTTCATAAATGTCTACAGTTTGTAGTACCTTACAATACTACACTTTTTCACTTTCTTTCTAAACACCTACACAAAATCTACATGTTCCAAAATGTACATTGCCAAATATACATTTTCAGAAGAGAACTGCTTTATACACTTGTTTTTGCGAGATAGACAAATACATTTTATTTGCAAAATGTCATCCCTTTAAAGTATTGCAACTGTACTTGGAGGCAAAACAAATGTAACACTGTCCCTACAAGATTCTTGAATTTGAAAGAGGAAAAAGAAGGTATTTTTAGGGCAAAGAAATTATATTGCACCATGAAATGTACTATTCTGCTTCCTACCTAGTAGGGTGCCTTTGTAAATTCTGATAAAATGTATTTATTCCAAACATTACTGTTAACAGCTCATTGCCTAACTGAAAATAGTTTTCCTCAATAGGTGCCATTCTGCCCAAATTAAATTCAAGCAATTCATCTGATAAATTCAGAGATAGCACTCCAACCACCTAATGCTAAATTGTATATCAAAGCTATAAGTAGTCTGAATCCAAAATGTGCAAGCTGTGAATACTTAATAAAATTATTAGAAGTGAGAAAAGCAACTACTTTTAACTCATCACATGATAACTTATTTGCTATTTTTAAAAACACATTTACATAATTACCGGCTAATTAGGGCATTCTTCTTCAATCTGAATGTCCACTGACATATCACAATAATATTTTGGTGGCAGAAGCAGGAATCCAAAATTGTGCACGTTGTTGTACTGATTGTATTGTTTGTTATATGAAGGACTCCGTTCTGCAAGCTAATCCTTTTCAGCTAATTTTATCTAATTATGAATGAAATAAACAAAACCAACCTCATGATTTTTTCATCTGTATTACTAGGTTTTAAAGTTTTGTTGGTTTTTTTTTTTAATTTTGTTTTTTAAAGAAAAGAAAATTATTCTATAAAGCCAGACTAGTTTCTTCGATTAAGAACTCCTAGTTTTATGGCATTCAGTGCAGTAGCTAAGTATGTATGCTATAACAGGCTACATGATTGAAATGTATCTTGTTTTCTTTTCCACAGAAAAAAATGCTGCACAAAATGTCACATGCTCCAAGGGATGAAGAGTGATACATTCTACTGGAAATATATATGGTATATACAAAATATGTAGAAGTCTTAAAAGATAAAAGTGAGTTACAGTTTTGACACTCTGTCATGTCTATAAGCCTGAATACTTTGTTAGACTTCTGACAAGCAGAGGAGTCCTTTCTTGAAAATACAAACTGAGATGCAGTCACCACATCAAGTTCCATGCTGCTAATTTTTGTAAGTAGAAAATGTCTGGGAATGTGCTCTTTGATCTTTGGTTTTTTATTTTTATTTTTTTTTAATTGCCGTTTTTACTTATTAACTTTATCATCATTTTCCAAGTATAAGAAGTTGGCAAAAATTATTAGACCTCATGTTAAATTCCTATGTGCCTCCACAGTTCTGAGCTCTTGATAAAGTCGTGAAGAGATACTCAGTGAATTTGTTGTCTATAGCATATTTCAACTCACACTAAAGTAGACAATAAAATAATCTGTTTACTGCATCAACAATATCTCCATTGAACTCTACAAGACCTAGACCGCATGAAGACTCTCAGACTGCGAATTAGCTGCCTAAAGAGAGGAATTCAATGTTGTCTGAAAGACCTTTGGGAATCCAAGAGCTTGACATGACCCTAAATGGTCTGAGTCAGAAACTGTGAGTGAATTATATCCTCCTTTGGGGGTAGCTGGACTAGGAGAGGTGTGAGGAAGGGCACCAGACCTGTGAAGATCACCTATGCATGGAAGCACATGCTGACTCCTTGACTGGACATCCACTAAGCCTAAGCTGTGCCTTCCAGTACCACTCCAGATGCCTTAGATTCTCCCTCTCTACTTCCATATGCCACTCCAAAAACCTGTGAAACACTTATTGGTCTGCTAGTAACTCTGTTATCTCCACGCCAATTATTTGGACCCTTCCGGACTGGGAGTCTGCTTCCAAGCAGAATCAGATTGATGTCTTAGGTTTTAACTTTTATATTTTTCGAATTCTGTACTGCTAGTGTAACTCTGGAGTTTCCTGGAGCTTGTTAAGTGCTGTTCTCTCCTGCCAAGATAGACATAACAAAGCTTCTCCAGCTCGCTCTCCAAGGACACCCAGACCAAGAACTGTAAACCTTCATCTTGGAGAGAGGCAGGCAAGCTTGGGGAAATTCCATCATTGGCTGGGTTCTGCTTGGTGAATTGATGCTGATATAAAAGTGTGAAGAACTCGTGACCTGTCATTGTCCATTTTGGGATCCACTGAGGCAGGACTCTCTGGAGCCCAAAAGTGTACATCTGAAGGCCTTTCAAAAAAATTCCTCCTTTATTCCTTTATTCCTGTCTAGTCTCTGCTTCTAAGTAGCCATTTAAGGCATCAAGATCATAGGTGTCCATGATTGTATGCACACAAGGTGTGTGTTGATTCCTTTTCTATATTAACATGTTCTCCTTATCTTTTCTATTTCCAACAACATGGTTGAAGAGCTTCTGAAAGAATAGTTTGTTGGAGAATCTTCTTCACATTAAATATGTATACAAAAAAAAAATCTTTTCTTCCTATTATCTTTTTTTGTTTTTTTCCAAAAGTCACCTAAGTGACATCTATAAATATTTTCTCAGTTTTTCAGAAGAAGTCAATAACTACAGTGTGTAAACACTCTTCAAGTATGTATTTATAGCATGCTAGCAGAATTCCCTTCAAGTACATACCTATATGCTTTTTCAAGTTTTTCTAAATAAAATAGACTAGCTCATTCCCAAGTTGTTGATTTCTCTGTTCTGCACTGGCTGATGCAGGTTCCTGGCTTCATAATTTCAGCTGACAGCAGCTGACCTCTCTGCAGAGTCTGAGTTCTAGAGACAGAAACCTGAACAATATTATGGACCTCATCTAGGTTTCTGTGTTAAACTGAAATGTTCATCTCCCATCAGTTTGCAGCCAAAGCCAGTGCATTAACTAATTATAAACAATTTTAACAGATAAGCCTTTCAGACATGTTTGAGAGACTCCCATGAAAGTGTAAGAGTAAAAAATTAAATATTATATCTTGAATAATAGATTTATAGAACAATATTTGAGGCTTGATTTTGGAAATCTGTTGTCAAAACATTTGTGTGATCCTTTCCTAGAAGAAGAGTAATGTTTTTGAGGTGATTTTTTTTGAAAACAAAAAACCACTAGTTTTGAGTTATATTTTTCCACTTAGCTACTTAAGACAGAAATAAACAAGCACAAATTCAAAAGGCAACCAAAATAAAACACTGACTTCAGTTCAGTTCTCTAATGAGACAAAAAAAATTTGGGCTCATCCAAATCCATGAATCTGCACTGCAGATATTTGGACACATCCTGCATGAAGTGCAGAAGTTTTGCAAGAGTGAAAATTCCTGGAGTCTTTCCTATTTATTCTGCCAGCATTCCTCTAGGACTAATGAGGTAGGATGCAGCAGAGCATGGAATGCTAAGCAGTCTGAGGTATGCATTCATAAGAGAAATACATAGACTTTGCAGGCTACATAAACACTAGCTCTGCTTCTAGATCATGTGTAAACTCCATAAATAATTGAGACTGCTCTGAAGAACTCTTTGCAATGCCGGACAGGAGCTACACAATATATATTATATACACAATATATATTAATATATATTATATACACGATATATATTAATACACAATATATATTATTTTTGAAATAATAACTCTTCCTTTCTCATGTATTTCAAAGTCTTGATAAAGATATTAAAGGGGAGCATCATTGTGATACATATCTAGCAGGAACTGAAGCATGGAGAATTAAAACAACCTGTCCAAGATCCATGAAACAGACCAAAATGTACTACAAATTAGCTAAATCCCTACCTAAAATTTTATTTTCCCCCAATGAGGAAAAATTTTTCACGCTTTTCCTCATCAAGCCTTTTGATACCATTGAAATTTAATTTTTTGGGGTTTTTTAAAACTTTTCTTGAAGCCTGTCCTGTATATGACCTTTAACTAAGCTCAAACATACCTGGCTTTCAGTGTGAACTTAGATTTGAATGGCCAGAGCCACAGGCAACACTGTGCAGCTAAATAATATCTTTTATGCCATACTGTTGCTGTTGCACTTCAGAGGTGGGCAAAGAACGACATATACAACTCCATTCTCAGAACCAGGAGAAGGCAGGAGAGCAGGAACCTTTATTAGAGGGAGTGTGCATTTATTTATAGAGCACAGTGCCCAGCAGAGCAAAGCACAGTCACCACTGGTTAATTGAAAGAAACCACCCCTTTAACCAAAAAACAACACCAGCGTAAAACATCTCTTCAAAATAGTCTGTAACAAACAACAGGTGTCCAAGGGAATTATTTATCCAAAAAATTGGTTTTTCATCCCTCACAGCCTTGGGGCTGCTTGTGAGAAGTTTTACTTTCTCACAGAACTCTGCTGAAAATCTTCTCCTAAGAAGTAGCCACACCATACTACTTCCATTCAGCTGTAAGTACTGTGTATCCATTGTTAATGTAGATGATCATGTTAAATGCAAACAAGAGACTTTTCAGAGCATAAACTGATCATCTGCACAAAAAATGCCATTTTTTTGATGACCATTGCTACCAAAAATATCCTTTTACGTAATCCTCTAGGAAGAGCAAAAACTTCTATGATGCTATTGTACAGAACAGGTTTGCCAACAGTTTTGCTATTTGGTAATGACCACGGTTCTAATCAAGCTTGCAGACTTATGACAGAGTTTTGATAAACACTGAAACATTCTCTAAATGCCACATGCATGAGTTTGAGTGAATAGGATTACTCAAGACTGCTGCTTAGAAGCTTTCAATCTCAAATTACTCCCTAATGTAGGCTATCATAGGAAAACAATATTTTATTATTCATTCCATTGAATAGTTGAATCATTAACTGCTCTAAATCACTAATATTTCAGCTAATCCCCTAATATAAGCTAATACATTTTATATTGTGTGTGTGCTTTTTCTAGAGAAGGCCTGGGAATGTCAGTTAAGTTTAGAAAAATCTACAAAGCTGAATAACCTTCAACAACTCCTTATTTTTCATATTTAATACCATTTAGGCAACATTCTTTTGCAAGATGCTCTCTATTAAAAATTGACTACAGCCTAGGTACAACACTCTTACTCTAAGAGTACTGCAGAAGATTGTGTCCCTGTGTTAAAACTTTGTTAAATCTGACACCATAAAGTAAAACTAGGCAAGAATCTACATTCTGCTATATATATAATTAAATATTCTAGTACTCCTTTATTTTTAGTATTGGTTTACAACAATCTCTTTAGCAACATGTGATAGAGAAAGGAAATAAATTGTATCTTATGAATGGTTCCAAACCAAATTAATCTGGGAATTCAATGGCACACAAATATTCAGATCCAAGAGAACACATTTCTCTGAATGTTTTATTGCTTCCATCTTCCTATCCTTTGAAAGTATGTGTTGTTCTTATCAGCCAAGGATCTTACCTTCATCACCTTCTTCCTGAGCATGGTTTTTCATCTCAGGACTAGAGGAACTAGGATGAAAAAAAAACCAGAAAAAGAAAAAAAGAAATTATGAGAATTCATCTGTTGAAAGACGCATTTTAAAGACTCATTGTATACTTACTAGGGCAAGTTATTTTGTCTCAGTCTGCAGCTCTCCTTTGAAATATTTTATTGCTGTAAGAAGAGCTGTTGGAGAACGTACATCGATGGAATTGAAAGGTTCCCTCCTGAAAACACAAATTAAGCTTTTAATTAAGTTAACTCCACACAGAATCATGAAATCCATTAGTTTGGAAAATACTTCTGAGTACATCGAGTCCAACCTATGACCAGACACCAAGCTATCAACTAGACCACGGCACTGAGTGCTGCATTCAGCCTTTTCTTAAACACTTCCAGGGACAGTGACTCCACCACCCCCCTGGGAAGTCCATTCCAATGTCTAATCAGTCTTTCTGTGAAGAAATTCCTCCTAATGTCCAACCTGAACCTCCCCTGGTCCAGTTGGAGATTATGTTCTGTTGCTGCTTGCCTGGGAGTGGAAACAGACCCTCAGCTGGCTACAACTTACTTCTAGGGAGCTGTAGAGAGTCATAAGGTCACCCCTGAGCTGTCTTTTCTCCAGGCTGAACAAACCCAGCCTCTGCAGCTGCTCTTTGTAGGCCTTGTGCTCAAGAACCTTCACCAGCTTCATTGTCCTTCTCTGGACTCTCTTCAGCCCTTCAATGTCCTTGCTGAATTCAGGGGCGCAGAGCTGGACACAGGACTCCAGGTGTGGTCTGAGTACAGACCAGTGCTGAGTACATGGCTGTGAATCACTTCCCTGGTCCTGCTGGCTGCATGATTACTGATACAGCCCAGGATGCCAAACTTGCCACATTCTGAAGAAGAGCAGATCTTAAAGGAGAGAAAAAAAACCCCTAGATGACCACAAGCATGATCAGATTTTTCTTTTAACATCACTTTATTTTCTTCTTTAGTTAAAGGACAGTCACTATGTTGCAGACCCTGATGGAAATTTGCAACCCAAATTACTCAAGAATTAAGAATTGAATTGTATTCTAAATACAGTGCGTACAGACTAAGAATAAAATTTGAAATTCAACACAATTCAATTTTGTTCTATTTGTTTTGTGATTCTCGGGTGATCCATTAATTTGTCTTTTCTTCTCCAGCAGAGTTTCTCCTAACATAAATTCCAGCTAACAAAAGGTGATTGGAGTGGGCACCATGCCACAGAATTTTCTTCTGCAAAATATGTGCTGTAAATCAAGATGGGTGTGACTAGCTCCCCACTGAATCTATTTTCAGTTGGCAAAGCTGGTCCAGTTTCCTCCAATAAACTGTGCTAAAACTTGATTGAGGACACATAGATTCAAGCTGCACACCAAAGACATTGTCTGCAGTTATGCATCTGGACAGTTGTCTCAATAGGCACAGCCCCTGGGAAATGTTAATTTAAAATGCAGTCTTGAAATTGTGAAAATGCTAACTGTCCTGTGGGAAATTACCGTTTCTACAGATATTGCAATGTATTTTGCAAGGGAGGACGTGCCAGGTCAAATAAATGAGAAGAGAATAAGGTAGAATATAATCAGAGAACTATGATGAAAGCATAATTGTCAAAATCCATGGGGTTTGTTTTGGTTTGGTTTAGTTTTCATTTATCTGACCAAGACGGCTGGATCTTATTTGCTTGCTTGTTTGTTTCCTGCCTCCCCCTAACTTTTGAGATGTGACTATCTGCAAGGTATAAATTTAAAACTGGGTCTTTATGCACTACTGTAGATTTTGGATACATTTCATCAAAGCTACTGTTCTTAGTTTATTGTATTAAAGTGTCATTTTTTATTATATTTCACTGACTGTAAAATTGTTTTTATAGCATAACTTTATTCAAAGTATGCCGCAGATGATACAATCATTAAAATGTTTGGCCAAGTACTCTGCTGCCATAAGTATTTTGATGTTTTTGCTCAAGCATACTAGACACGAGAATTTCTTGTCATATAGTAGAGGAAAATAGTCTGAGGCACCTTCTGAGGTAAGAGATAAATTAGACTATTCAAATGCTCCAGAATCAGAATAAGTATGGAAATTTTGTAACCCAGGGTCAACTGATCCATTGTTTTATCAGAGAGAAAGAGGGTAAATCATTTGGCAGGAAGAAAAATTAAACGTACATATAGTTGAAAAAGTTGATAGTGAGATGGATTGTTATTAAAGTGATCCCTTTTAGCCCAATAACATCTTCTAAGGTATTAAATAGTTTAGAACTCCTTCTGAGATCAGGCTGATATAAAATATTCAACATCCCTCCACTCCATGCCAAAAATATTTCACTAAAATTAGAGTCAGACATATTTAAAATAATTGGTAATATCAGCTTTGCACAGGAAGGGAAAAGGGTTGGGAGATTTAATAATACTTTCATTGATCTTTGCATATGAGAGTAATCCTCTTTGGAAATGAGGTTGCTAATGCAGGAATGAGCCTTCCTTTTTTCTGGCTGTACACAGATTAATGATCAAATGCTTCTTCACAAAGTATTTCCTGTAAAAAAGAAACCTATGCATTGTGTATGAGAGAGGTGAAAAGAAGTTGATATCTGGTTCAAAAAAACTGGGTGTATCTGAATACTCAGGGGAACATGCCTATTCCATATTCCTTATTTTATTTTTTTTTTAAAATGACATGGGAAAGTTAGTTCTGATAAAGTCGGAATTCAAGAAACAGTTGAAAACTAATTTCTGAATGAACAAACTATTCTGGAAAAACAATTGAAATTAAATCAAAATTTCATTTAAGATAAAGTGCAAGTGAAAATTTGATATGCTATTTATTCATTCATTTGATAAACATCTTGGCACTTCCTACATGAATTCTTGAAGCTGTCAGTGATTGACATTGGCTTTTTTAGACAATTAAAACTCATGAGATTCCAAACAGTCTTTGAAAGACATCAGACATTCAGTATTTCTTCAAGCAGTATTTCTAAACCCTGATAACATGGTGTCTATTTAAAATGTTGTGTTTGTAAGAATAAGCGTAATTTATGAACAAACAGTGCATCTCGATCTGAGAAATGACAGCGCTTCATACACTCACACAAAGACTTGCAGAAAAGCAATCTCAGAATCCAAATGGTGCTATTGAATAATCACAGTCTCGCAGAATAATCTGGGCAGAAAAGCACCTTAAAGATCATTTATTACAACCTCCCTGCCATGGGCAAGGACATCTTCCACTAGACCAGGTTGCTCAAACCCCTGTCCCCCAGCCTTGAGCACACCCAGGGATGGGGCACTGACCACTTCTCTGGGTAACCTGTGCCACTGTCTCACGTTCCTTATAAATTAATTTTTTCTTTCTAATATCTAATCTTAACCTGCCCCCTTTCAGTTCAAAGCCATTCGCCCTTGTCACTATATGCCCTTGCAAACATTCCCTCTCCAGCTCTCTTGGAAGATCCCTTGTTACTGGAAGGCTGCTAAGAGGTCTCCCTGGAGCCTTCTATTTTCCAGGCTGAGCAACCCCAGCTGTCCCAGACTGTCTTCCCAGGAGAGGTGCTCCAGACCCCAGATTATCTCCAGGACCCTTCTCTGGACTTGCTGCAGTAAGTCCACAACCTTCTTATGTTGGGGATTCCAGTCATATTAGCCAAATTTAGCAAGGGCTCAACAGGACAGTTTGCAGGAATCCAACTAGATATGAGTTGAAATAAATGTGAATTTCCATTTATTCAGTGCACAATTTTTTTTTCATCTACTGGCAAACATAATACAATATAACAATGGGGTCTTGGAATACAAAGAATGTATTGTGGAATGGGCCCTAAAATATATTTTAAACTTAACTCCTTAAGAACTATAATTTTCTATCTGTACTTAGGCCAACAGTATTTCAGTAGCCTGAATAGAGGAAGAAGTGGTAGTTTCAGTGTGAAACTTTTGGCTAGCAAAGGGAGAGATTGTAAGAAGTTGAAATTAAAAGAAAACCAACCAACTAAACAAGAGAAAAAAAAAAAAAAAAAAAAAAACAAAACCAAAACTAAACAACTAAACAGAACTTATGTATAGAGGAGAAAAAATAAAAATCATCCTCATTTCCAAAAACGCAGACTTCAGAAGAGGTGTTGAGATGACCTGAAATCTGATCAAAGAAATAAGAAACTTTTTACTGGAAAAGTATGAAAGAAGAGAAAAGGGAACTTTCCACAAAGATGAAGTTCCTACACTGGTTATGGTTTACTCACAGTGACTTGGAATTTAGAGTTCATTACATTCATTGAATATATATTTTCTGAACTTTAAACAGATAATATTAATAGTAAATTAATTAATAGTATTAAAGGAACTCTTGACAGAAATAAAGGCAATATGACATGTAAAGAAACAAGCAAACGTTGAAAATATTCCAGCATTGTTCAGCAAATGCAAAAAAAATCAATAAAAATAAAGTAAAAATTCCTGAAGTAGAAGAGGAGGGGGAAAGAAGTGAAAGAAAACCAGAAAGCATTTTCAGAGGGAATGAAATCAAATGGAAATTTGGTTTTGTTAGAGAGCTAGCAAATTATAGATCATAAAATTGAAAGAAGCAAAGCAAAAATCTCTCACTTGTAGTTGAATGAAAATGTGAGTATACATCCATTGTGGGTGACATTATGAATTAAATAAGAAGCTCAGAGTACATATGATGGAAGCACCCTTTAGGAAAATGTTAAACATCTATCCTCCATTCAGATTAAGAAATGGGCTCTGTCCCAACTGAACCAATATTGCTCCAAAATTTCTTACAATTTTTTTTAACAGACTTGATATTATCATTATTTAAAATATTTAGAATTAATATGAATTATTTCCACTTTAAACATAGGCAAAACCACAAAGTATTTAATTTAATTTAGAAATCAGTGGAATTTTAAAACCTTATTTCATTCTTCATAAAGAATCTGTTTTATCATTTTGGTGAGGGTTTTTTGGTAACTTCATGATAGACAATATTATATATACTCTGATCAGGTATATAAAGGACCTTTCAAAATTTTTCATATGTAGTCTTCAGAGACACAGGTTCAATAGTTATAGACCTGGGCATTGCCATTTCAAAAATGTCAGTAACTCAAAAAATGTAGCTCATATAATTATGATAGTGATATTATTAGAGACATGTTGCATAGCTTTGGGGATTTTAGGGTTTGTAATTGCATATCTGCACAACTATATGTCAGTTCTTGTTAATATATATGAAAAATTTTATAAAACAATCAGAAAGGTTTGAAAATAATGATTGAAAGGCTAGGAATAAAAAAGTTTGGGATGTCAGATTTAAGAAAACTTATTCTGACTATTTGAGAGAATATTTGAAGCTGACTTCTCTGTGAAAGTTGTGTCTAATAGTGAGAAAAACGTTCAGCCTTGCTGACAAATGTGCAGAAATATCTGAACATTGAAGCTAGACTAATTTGTATTGAAACTAAGGCTTATTATCTTCTCAGCATGGGCAATTTTCTTTACAGCTATATTATTTGAGTATCTGTTAATTATGACAGTTTAAGGTAGCAAGATTTTCTTTTAACTATATATTTCCTGTATATGCATATATGATACAGCTCAGCAGTGAGATATTTATCTTCAGCTCCCCATCAGCAATACCTTTGTCTTTAGCATATGTACTTATTTTATTAATTTTATATTTGTCACAAATAAATAAAGCTGCTCTTTCACTCTCGTCTTCAGCTGGATATGGATAAGAAAATATATTGAAAGACTCATGTCAAGATGAGGATGGGGAGAGATCATTCACCAAATACTGTCATGGGCAAAACAGACCCGACTTAGAAAAATTAAATTAATTTATTACCAACCAAAATCAGATAATGAGAAGTAAAACAAATAACATCTTCCTTCCCCCTCTCCCTCCTTCCCAGCTCTAACTCCTCCCCCAGCAGTGCAAGGAGATGGGAATGGGGGTTATGGTCTGTTCATCACAGGTTTTTCTGCCTCTACCTGAGGAGTCCTTCCCCTGACCAGCATGGGGTCCCTCCCACAGGAGACAGTTCTCCATGAACTCCTCCAGCAGGAGTCCTTCCCATGGGCTGCAGTTCTTCATGAGCAGCTCCAGCGTGGGTGCCCCGCAGGGTCACAAGGAAAGCTGCTCCAGCGTGGGCTCCTCCTGCCGTGGGTCTGCAGGTCCAGCATGAGTTTCCTACGGGTTCATTGCCCCCTTTCAGGCATTCACCTGCTCCTGTGTGGATCTCCTCTGTGGGCTGCCTGTGGATGTCTGCTTCCCTGTGGGCCTCCATGGGCTGCAGTGGCACAGATGCTTCCCCCCAAGCCGCACCATGGCCTGCAGGGCAATGTCTCCTCTGGATGCCTTGGCCCCTCCTTGGTGATTGACCTCAGTGTCTGTGGAGTTGATTCTCTCATGTAGTCTCACTCCACTCTTCTCTGGATGCAATCACTTCTGCACAATAACTTTTTCACCTTCTCAAATGTGTTATCTCAGAGAGGTTACCACCGTTTCTGATTGGCTCAGCCTTGGCCAGCAGCAGGTTGGTCCATCTTGGATCCATCTGGAATTTGCTCCTTCAGACATGGAGGAAACTTTTGGAAGCTGCTTACGGAAGCCAATCCTGTAGTCCCTCTCCTGCTACTAAAAACTTGCCACACAAACCCTGTAAGCAATGTAGGAATAAAACTGATGTTTGGATTAGTAGAAAATAGCAGTTTCACTGCTGGCTACCTTGGAAGGCTTTCTCTCTATGAGCAGCACAGACATGATCTGTGCAGATCACCAGCTGGAATAATCCGTGCACACCTTATCTCATTGCTTCCTTCTTTATTCTGCGTTCATCCATCCTTCTTTGTGCCTTTTAAGATTGCAACAATTTAGTCTCCCCTGTGTTTCAGAAGATAATAGTTTTATCTTCTCAAAGGCTTTGGTTTACCCTAACTTATCACAGATAGCACTGTTATGTGATAAAGAATTGACTGCCATGCACACAGAGCAGGGCAGAAGTTTGAGGGTAACCTGTCTCAACTACAGGTAGGGATCAGCACCATGTCCAGGGTGGATACCCATATCATGGGGCCAGAGGAAGGCTTGCAAGTACCTTTGGGATTTAGAGTAGATGGAGAAGGAATAAGGGAAGGATAAGGGGATGAAAGAGGTTAGCTGTGTAAACAGTGGCTGGTTACAGTGCTTGAATGGCCATGGCCTGTGCCTGATGTGTCATTTCTTCTCATTAAACACTAAAAAAATTCTTCTCCTTCTGGCATTTCAGTCTGTCATTTCTTCTCATTAAACTTCATTTCTGACTGTTTTTCTGGGTGATTGGCTCTCTACCTTTGTGCACAAGACTGTGGGAACGTCAGAGTGAAAGCAGAGAGAGTAGTGCCAGAGCTCACAGGGCCTGTGTGTCGTGAGCCACCACTGCAGTGTCTGAGGGTGCAAGATCTAGCTAGTCTCATTCCTAGACAGGAACATTTCCCAAAAGAAATTGAGAGAGTTCATCATCAATCATTCAGTTTGACGAAAAACATTTGATTGCTATGTATAGATTCCATGTTTTGCTGAATTAGGGTCTGCAAGAGAAATGGCTCCTGTTTAAAAGAATGCCCTTGATGGAAATAAGAGACAAGTATTTGTATTGCCTGCATATGTTATCAGGCATGGTACAGATGGTGAGGGACTTTGTACTGCAGATGGGAATGATTCAGAAGATGATAAAAGTGCTAAATCCAAACCCTTACTCCATCACTGTCTAGGGATAGACATTGTTACAGGAAAGTTTACATATAAAGTTTACTTTCAGCAAATATGCATACTTGTGGGAGTAAAAGTTAAGAGGACAAGAAAATGTGCGCTTTTTAATGATAATGGGAATCTTTTTTGTTTACTAAAATAGTAAGTTATACATATTATACAGTTCTTGAGACATTGTGAAGAGGATAATAGCAGCAAAGGAAACCACTTTGAGTAGTTGTAACCTCAGCAGTGAGTAGTTTAAGGGCATCAGGATCAAGCTCTAGTCAGATCACTAACATGTAAAATCTCCACAAACTCTACTGTGCTGGACAAATCTGCAAGCTAAACACACGGGTATATTACAGGCATTTCTATGGCAACAGTTATAGCATATAAAACAATTCTCTAAACAACTAGCAAATTAATACCATCACTTACCTGCAGTTTATCAACTGTTTGAATCCAATGACCAGTTATATGAAAGAAAATAACCACTCATATTTCATGCCAGGAAAACCTTCTAAGAAGGCATGCTATTGAAAAAAGCAATACAGATATCCAGTGTATCTTTACTTTTTCTAAAATTATAATAGGATACTTATATAGAGAAATAAAATATTTGTCTTTCTTAGGTCTTTTTTTAGCCAAAATACAGCTATCCTATGAAAACTAGAAAGTTGTGGTTATAAAAATTCTTCCTTAAATTAATTTCCTTTGCTAAACTTTTTTTTTTTCCTGGCGGTATTGTAATATCACTAAATTTTGGAAAGTTGAAATAACCATTTTGAATAGTGAAGGTGAAAAATAGGCCAGATGTCTTGTTCTGGTTAATTTAGTGTTCTTCAGGACCCTCTAAAAAGTCGAGAAGTTAATATGGCAAATTTTTAATAGCACTATACTCTGCATGGAGATAATAAGTGTACATTTTCACTATTTTCCTTGAATTTGGAAGTGTGATGTGTCTTAGAATTTCTGGTTTATGTACAATTTAAAACTTCCTCAGGTTTTAGTTGACAATTTATTGAGTGCACATGAGTCTACATTCAGAAAAGGCAGTGTGTTTAATTTTCTAGAAATAGACTTGCAGCTTTTTTTAAATTATATCCATAGCAGACCAGGATTTTTCCAGGTTTTTCATGTGGTTAAAGAGTAAACATTGTGCTGGTTTTGGTTGAGGTAGAGTTAATTTTTTTCGCAGTGACTAGTACAGGGCTAGGCTTTGGATTCGTGCTGAACACAGAGTTGATAATACAGAGAATTTTTTTTACTGCTGAGCAGGGCTTACACAGAGCCAAGGCCTTTTCTACTTTTCCTAGAGCCAGGAAAAGGAGAAAAGGCTGGTGAGAGGGCTGGGGGTATGTGGGAGGCTGGGAGGAGACACAGCTGGGACAGGTGACCCCAACAGTCCAAAGGGATGTTCCAGTGTGACATCATGCTCAATATTTAAAGTGGGGTGAAGAAGGAGGAAGGAGGTAATGTTCAGAGTGATGGTGTTTGTCTTCCCAAGTAACTGTCGCATGGGATGGGGCCCTGCTCTCCTGGGATGGCTAAACCCCTGTCTACCCTTGGGAAGCCCTGAATATATTCCTTGTTTTGCTTTGCTTGTGAGCACAGCTTTTGCTTTCCCTATTAAACTGTCTTTATCTCAATGCACAAGTTTTCCACCTTGGACCAGCTTTTTGATTCTCTCCCTGATCCCACTGGAGGCGAGTGAGAAAGTGGCTGCCTGGGATGTGGTTGCTGGCTTGGGTCAAACCAAAATAAGCACCATTAAATGCTTTTTAGAAAACTTCTGTGCTATTATGGATAAAAATGTTCTGTAGTCAAAACTATCAGTCCTTACAGTAGAATGTCTCCTAGTATTTTTTGGCATGTAGTATTTTCTCTGTCAAGTTGTTTAGAACTGGTGCACAAATGTCTATTTCTTTCTACGAGCAAGGAGGTATCTCTAAAGTTTATTAACTCTGGCTCATATAATTCGTCTCATTTTGAATAATTGAGAAGTGAAAATTAGATATACAAGCAGACAATTAAGATAACAAGTAACATTCTACTATAGCATTCTAGGGACTAACACAAAATGTTTTTTTCTTAAAAGGAAATTGTTTTCTTTTTATGGAGATACTTAGAAATCTCTTAAGACAGGAGTTTACATAATCAAAGTGGCTCCTTACACAGGCCTAAGTGTATTTACTGCTTACTCATATTCAAAGTGCTTTGAAACATTAAGCAAAAAGCATAGAAAATAGTCTCATGAAATAAAGACACCATTTACAGTACAGAGCTGCAAAAAAGTAGTGTTTAAGGTGAGTTGATGGGCAGAAATCTAACAAAGCCTCTGAAAACTTCTGTTGGGGCATCCTGCAAAACTCTGTACAAAGCTTTACATAGTCAAGATACAGAAAGAAATTCAAGAATCACATTGTTTCAGATAGAGTTCAAATACCTTTTAGTTTCATGCTCTTGAAAATTACAAATGGGTATAGGTGAAAGCCAAAGCTTGTGTTAGATTCCTACTCTGTTCTCGTAACACCACGGAAACCCATGACTGCATAATGCAAAAGTGAGAATGGCTATTTTGTGTTCCTACCCTTAAAGAGCTTATGAGAAGGCACTGGGTAGCAGAATAAGTGAGCTTGCACAGATCTGTGCCAGGCAGTTCTATGGGATTGCCTCACTGGAGACATTCAAGATCCACTGAGAATTCATTGGTGGTTTAGCAGTTGCTTAGAGCCTACTCCAAGTCGAGGATTTTTCAGTGCCTCGTGCTAAGCCAGTGAGGGGCTGTGTAAGCAGCTGGGGGAAGGAGCATGGGCAGGACAGCTGACCTAAACTGGGTGAAGGAATATTCCACTCCACAGAGCACCATGCTCAATCTATCAGCAGGGGGAGGCTGGCTGGGAGGGGGAGATTGCTGCTGGGGAGCATCAATCAGCAGGAAGTGAGGTGAGCAATTCAATTGTTTATCATTTGTTTCTCATGGGTGTCCTATGGGTTTTTATTCCTCTTTCTTTCTCCTTTTCATCACAACTATAATTTATCATAAAGTAATAATTATCATTATTATTACATTTCAGTTCATTTCAACTATTAAACTGCTCTTAATTAAAGCAATGAGTATTTACTTTTATTTCCAATTCTCCTCCCCATCCCACCAGGATTTGGAGTGACAGAGTGGCTGAGAGGTACCTTGTTGCTGGCTGGGGTTAAACCAGCAGTGTTTTTGGCCCTCTTTGGTGCAGGTTGACACTGCTGGCTCATGATCAGCTTTGATGTTTACCTGGTCTTTTTTGGCATAACTAATTCTTAGTCAGTCTGCCTTGGCTTGTACTGGTGAATGAGGTTATTTGTCCTGTTGAGCTTTGCATTGTCCTTTGCTTGTACTTTTTGTACACCTTTTTATTTCTTTTTTTTTTTTTTAATTTATCATTGAGGTCACTTTAGGTAGCAATTAACCACTTCCCTCATTTTGATGTGATCTGTGGGCTGTGTGAGGGTGCACACCATTCTACCATCCAGGTTGTGAACAAACAGTATTTGCTGCAACACTTATCCATGAAGTGGCTGTCATTTGGACATTGAATCAGTGATGACAAGAAGCTTTCAGCCAGAGAGCTTAGCCAGTTTTGCACCCAGTTATGAGCCTATATTTCATTGAGGCTGTCTGACACTAGTGAAGACCATGCTGAAAGCCTACCTAAAAGCCTTTTCAGTACAGAATTCTCAGGTAGGAACTGTGGAGAAAAAGCTTATTGAGATAATCATTACCCTGACAGTCCTTTACTGGAACTGATCGTTAAAAAATTACATATGTGTATTGTGTGCAGACCAGCTTCAGTGCGGAAAATAAATAGAAAATAAATAGAAAATGCATATGAGGATACTTACAATTACAAAAATAAATATTTCCAATATCACAAACTGCACAAGAACCTCCTCTTCATAGCTATGTCAAATTACTATCTAAGAAAGAATATACTTGACTATATAAAGCAAAAATAAAAACCTTATTATGCTACTTTTCTTCCAGTAGTGATTCAAAGCTAGAATATATGTTGATAATCTGCCATTAGAAATGTTATCAGTCAAAAACATTCTCAAGGGGTTAGAGACAACTTTGTAGCTCTTCTGCAACTCTACAGTCATGAAAAAGAGAGAGAACAGAACAGAATATATATTTCCACAAAAAATCTTTAAGACATTAAGTCTTAAGTATCCCACATCTTTTCTGTGTAATCACACTGTATTTTATGTCTGCTACATGAAAAACACAGTGGCAAATGTACTAAATGTCTTTATTCTAAGTAGGTAAATTGCCTGCCTTGCAAGTGAAAATGAGTGTTCATGCTTCACTTACTACAAAATACTATGCCAGTAGAAAATGAAAAAGGAAATGAAAGAGAAAAGAAATAAATAATACAGAGAAAAATCATAGAGCTTATGTTGATGAAATAGTCCTGTTAGTCCAGGTTAACACTATCTCTATGACTGACATTTTAATAGAAGCAATCACCTTGTTAAATAGTATTTCATTGTGTATAAATCATATTGTCAATGAAACTTTCAATTTGCATTTCTAAACAAATTGGAACCCCTCTATGGACTACTGCAAACACTATATTTTCATTTAAGTAACCTGGATGCATGGAAATAGGTCAGTTTATCTCAGTCAGGAATTTCTCTCACGTACCTTTAGATTGTTTTCTTCTCCCCCCCAAAAAAGACACAATGGTTGGACCTGAGCCCAGAGTAGATGGGAGACAAAATCTGGGTTTTTTTTCAAAACAGTGAATTTTCTGTGGTTACATTAATGATAGAGAGTAGATATAAATAACACCTACAATCCTCTTTGCATTGTTTCTCATCGAAAAATAAATTAATACTTTAAAATAAAACACCTAGGAAGAGTTTTGACATAAATAACTCATATAGCTTGGCTCAAGACAAGAATGATTACACTGGCATGAAAAGGGTGGGTAAATCCTGACATTTTCCCCAAAATGATGTTTGTGACAGTCAAAAAGGATAAACCATTAGAGCAAGCAAAAAGGCCTCCAAAACACCACATGAGAGCAAATAAAGTCACTACAGATAAACAGAAGAACTCGTCTGATGAATCTGAAGAAGAAGGAAAACAACAAACCAACAAACATCAAGTTAGAGTCAGACTGAAATTTGATTACCTTCTATATCAAGTAAGACTGCACATCATAATCTGTATATAGAACACAATTTAAAATCTTGCACGAAATCAGACTTAGAAAAAATATAGTATCTCTGACTGAAAATTTCTTAAGGCTTTTCTTTTTTAAGACAGAGAGCAATAAAAGAGCTAGGAAACTCAGCAGTTGAAACAGTGAAATGCATTTGTTTTTGTTCCAGACTCACTGAGAAAAGAGAATTTACAAAGCATTTCCCACATCCATATGTGTGTAACTCAAGTAATATCAGAAATTCTTCAGAAGATCCTTTTAGATCTTACAAGGGGATATACAGAATGGAAACAAATTAGACACTTTGTAAAAGACAGCTGGCATAAGGCATTAGACAAAAATTAATGGGAAACACTTTTTCTGCCTTCCAAGTGACCATTAAATAAGGTGAATTCTGAAATGTCACCCTCACAATAGGCTGGAAACCATTTGCATTGATTCTGCAATAGGCTGAGAGCATCCAAAAGCTTTCAGTGTTTTGATGATTGTCAGAGGGTTTTCTAGAAAAATGTTTTATCACATGTTTGAGCAATGGATAAATCCCTAAAATTCACCATTGCAAATATCCCTAACTGGCAAATTCTGAATAGAATTTTTTTAAAAAAACAAGTTTAACTGAACTTAGGAAAATCAGGGTATTTCTGTAATTGGGTCACTAGTCTAGGAGAAGAAAGAATTCCTGATCTGCTAGGTTTCCTTCTGTGACCTTACCAAATTCACTCAGAAGAAATCCATACAAGGCTATAGGTAGAACTTGAGCATCACAAGCTTAAATTCTCAAAAATTCTGCTCATTTGATGGCCATAAACAGAAGAATTTAACATAAAACACACGTGAATATTAAAATTATTCCCTTTTACCTATGGATACACTCAGAAGCGTGGATACACTCAGAGCCCAGAGAACATTTAAACTATTTTAGGTACTTATTTCCCGCTGGAATAAAAAAATGCTAAGGATGACAATACATACAAAACAGGAGGCTTATGAAGTGTCAGGAATGAGCAATAATGCAATATGGGAGATACACAGACTTAGGTTAAACAAGGATTACATCACATGAAATTAATGTATGTGCAATATAACATTTTACTTATGTTATCCATTCAGTAGATAAACATCAGAAGTTAGTATGGGCAATAGCATTAAATAGTTAATACTTGTCTAGAAAAATAAAGGAGGTACACATGAAAACTCTCAGCTCTGAAGAAAATTAGGAAATTCACATACAGAGCAGAAAAATGGTCTGATGTTAGCAGTCTTTATGCCAACACATTACCAGAAATAACATCAAAAGTTAAAGGCATTTCCAAAGAGAAATTGTAGAGAAGCAGGAATAAAGACTAAATTATCCAGTCTGCTTCTGTTACAGGACCTTGAATTCCCCAACTTTATTTTACCTTCAAAAGGAATCTGCTGGTTGTATGACACATTTATAATAGTAAGTTCTTAGCATACCTATTAATTAGTGCCAGCTTTTACTGAGAAAACTTATCAATGTGTACCATGAATCATCATGATCAGAAACTATTCTGACAACCTTCAGCTATTAAGCAAAATTTAAAGTTATATATATGTGTGTGTTTGTGTATATATAAGTATATATCTCACATGTGCATATATATATATCTTGTATATGTATGCGTATATATAGAAATAGGCACGGAATGTCAAGCAGATCAATGATAATTAATTTGTGCAGTCTAGGAAATTAAATCTATCAACCTCAGGCAATCAAAGATTTCTTTAATAATTGCACTGGAACCTGTTTTTCAAGCAATTAGAATTTAGTTGCCAGCAAATATCTTAGATTAAAAGAAATGGCATTTTAAAATTACATGAATGAAAATTAAATGAAAATTAAGTCTACCGTTGTCTAATAGGCAATCAGAAACACAGGAAGTTATGAATTGCCAGGACTACTGGAATAAGTTTAGTTCTGTATTTCTCAAGTTTTTTTTCAGTAATTTGAAGTGATATCACAGGAGTGATCTTGTACTCATTACAGTGTCTTCAGTGGGAATTCTACATGTCCTGTACCTGGGGAGGTGAGCCTATGAGACAAAAAGTTTCCTGTCAGTTCCTAGATGTGTATAAACCAGATAATGAACACAAAACCATTTTCATTCTGAAGTTATTTGCTGCTGGGGACTTATAATCCTAGTAGTCAATGTTGAAAATCTATAGTGTGCTGCAATGTGTTATCAACAGATAATTGAGCTTGAATATTATTTATTGATATTAAACTTGACAGTCAAAAGGATAAGCCTCAGATATTATGTTAAATACATTCTCCCATAGGAGGCTTTGAATATTTTTTTAAAAATTTCATGTGCTGTTAGTATCAACGCAGCAGACAGAAAATGAATAAAAAATCCTAAGGAAAATTGGGTGGGTTTAGATAATTCTCCAGTGGATTTATTATCTTAGAAAAGTGGTGTTCTAAGGCATTTTGATGACTCAAGGGATCATCAACAAAATAGAGTTTCTCTCATATCTTGGTTTCCAAAGTATTTCATGTTAGTGCCTGCAGTTAGCATACAATGACTATTTCAGGCCTGTAAGAATTGAGCAGTATCCTTGACCCCATTTGAAAAAATATATCCCCTGAAAAGAGGAGACATACTAGAAATGTGAGAGCTAGTCTGAGATCTAAATGAACTATAGTGTTTTGAGGACAAATCTGACTGACAAAAATTAGTCAGGTGACAAGACAATTTGGTTTTCCAGGCTTTAGTTCTTCTAGATAGAATTGTTCTGCTGCAGGATTTTGTTATGAATGAAATTAATTCTGATATTGGATGGACTGATGCTCATTAAGCATAATTATATGTCATATATGTCTTATATGTCATATATGTCTTATATGTCATACGGAGATTATATGTCTATAATCTCCAGTTAGGGGTTAGAATCTGTATGGAAAAAAGGAAAAACACAATACATGTTGTAGAAACAATAAAAGTTATTTCCTGCTTTTAGAGGAACTGAAGATTCTACATCATGCTGAACACATGCATGTTGCTAACTGCAAACTCAAAATAATCAGTCACACAGTTAGATGTTAAATTGTGGGAAAACATTTCCATTGGTGTAGTGAAGAAAATAAGAAATATGTAAAGATTTAAAGGAGAAAAAAGAAAAGTCCTGTATAGATAAGATTTAGATTTTTATAAAAATAGATTTTCATTTTTATGGTAAAGATCAAGTAAGAATCCATCAGTAAGAATCAAGTAAGAATCCACCAGCTACTGGTACTGCCCTGAGAGCTGGCTATAAAAGAACTTAGAGTAATGGTTACACATTGATTATAGCTATGTATGATGATTTAAATTAAAATATTCCAATTATTACAGTTATATTTCATTTGTAAACTCCAACTCTCTGACTGCATTCCTGGGGAACAGGACAGGAAGTGAAAGAAGGAAATACAGGAGGAAACATTTGCAGGGATATGAATAGTAACCGAAGATAAATAATAATTTTTCAATTAAAGCCATATACAAAATGAAATTCAAGATCAGGTTAAGCCATTGAACCTTAGGTCAGCAATATGAGCAAACCACAGGGTTTCTTATAATGAAGTTTATTGAAGTTTGGTTTTGTGTTCATTTCTAGGACATGCTACTTCACAGGAAACTGTTATGGCTCAGGCAAAGCAAGAAATTAATTCAAAAGATGATAGCACTGATAAGTTTTTCCTTATACCCATAGTTTCTCTGGTCAGTCATAATTGTCTGAAAGCAAATTTTATTTCTTCTACTGTATTAACAGAATGACTAGCATTGGACACTAGTGCCCCATGTCAGCTCATCCAGAATAGCTTTTGTTAGCAGTTTAAAAAATATCACTCTGAGTCCCTTAAAATTTTAACTGTGTTTTACACAAATCATCACAAAATCCATAACTTTTCTATTAAATATATTTCTGACTATATCCTTCTTTCTGATAATATGTAAAAAATGCATATATATGCTGTGTCTGTGTCCTGCACCTTAGAAAAAGAAGCTTTTTTTCCTAGTGGTTTAGAGGATAAATATTTACTTATAAATAGTTATTTACACAACACCTTTCTTGCTGGGAAAAAAAAAAGTCTCTTTCAAAATGCTGGTATGACTTTCCCCAGACAAGTGCATCAACATAACTCCCCTGAAAGTGACTGACAAACCTGATCTCAGGAAAAGACTTTTAGGCAGTTTTTGAGAACATAAAAACAACCCACAAGCAAACCAACCAACTAAAAACAACACAGAAACCATAACTCACATGTTTATGAATCATCTGAAGCATTCTGTTCACCTGTTTTATATAATTCATTTAATTTCTTAGCTCTCAGGAAACAAGTGTGCTTAAATAGGTGCTAAAACTTCATCTAGCAGGCTAGCATTGACTCTACTTGAGCACTGATGGAAGAGATTTATGCCATCATAAATTTAAATACCAAATAAAATTTCAAATTCTGCCCTGCATGGAAGGAAATAGACCAAGTGTCTGCTATGATTGGCTGGTTTGAGAGCCATGGTTAGCTCAAAATCTGCTCAGGGATTGAAAGCAAAATCTAAAAACTATTTATGAATTTAGAGTGCAACTTGGAGAGACAGGAGATTGTCAGTACTAGTCTCAAGAAGCAAAGTTATAAAAGCTGGTGGAATGCAATTTTTTCAAATGGTTCATTTTTGTGGACCTTTGTCACCTGTTTTAATATTTGGAAAATGGTAGGTTTTCATATTCTACTTAGCTTGGTGGAGAATGGGGGCACTGACAAGGAACAGGAAAGACTGTTCTAAGATGAGCACTGCACAAATATCACACTATCAAATTCCATGGTGCTCTTCATTTGTTTCACATGCGATAAGCAGAAGAATTGACAAGAAAAAATGAAGACACCCACAAAACTGCTGCTCAGAGATGCATTGTGGAATTGTTAATATAACACCAAAACCAGAGAGAAATCAAAAAGAAATATTTTCTCAGGAATATGCGGAGCAGGATATTAAATGTACTTACTGTGTCACCATAGTACTTTCTCTAGGACTCCGTCTTTGAGTTGCCCCCTCAGAACAATTAAGTTTTGTCAAAAACTGCAGCACACATAATGAGCTAAATCAAGTCTTTTAAAAACCCTCTTTAATTAGATAAAGCACATCAGCAAGTGCTGAATACTTGCATTGATAATGTTCATGGTTTGCTTTTTACAGCTACCTTAGGTGTGTGAAAGATATTTATAGCCATAAAAATTAATATAATTATTGTAAGGCGTGAGGCCTAGGGGATTGCACTGAGTCCAGACACCCCAGGGGGAAGTTCCAGGGGATACTGGGAGAGGGGCTGGTGTCACTTTCCTTGGTGTCACTTCCCTTGATTGACCAATGTCTCAAGCATGTCTGGAATTTTAAGACAGAAAGTTCCAGAAGTCTGAGACCTTCATCATGAAGTGCTAATATCTTCATGTCCTGTCATTGCAGCTCCAGTCAGTGTGAGGATACCTTCATAATCTGCTGACTGGGATTTATGTGCATTGGTAATCCTTCAAAGGTTTTCTGGTTTGGTTTGGTTTGGTTTTTTTTTCCAGGACAAATACATAAAAGCAGCTATCTCAGTAACAAGATATTTTAAAAATATAGGCTAAATGAGAATATTTTTTTTAGACTGTTGATAACATTTTTTATTAACTCTTCATCCAACCTGGCAGTACTCTCTCAGCTTCATTAGAGAATGACTAATAATTACACCATTACCTTTATGAAAACAAAATCTCACTTTGTTTCTCTCTGAACAGAGTAATGCCTTACCTGATGAGAAGGAAAAGGCTAAATGAAGATACTGGTCCTACTTTGAGAGTTTAGAAAGAGTCTGGACTCATAATTGGTGATAAATCCCCACACATGTAGGGCACTGTCAGCATTTCATTTGATAGCCTTTGGGCTTTGCTCAGTCAAGCATAGACATTTATTTCCATCTTCTTACCTTCAAATACAGTCACAAATGTACACATTCCTGGCTATAGACAGACCGTTTTTATGGATCAGATTGGCATAATTCTGTTCTGCACCTTCCTTATTGAAGGTCATGAGATTATTGGCCCAGTTGTTTCCAGGTACTATGCTCACCTCTTAGAGACAGAATGAGAAATTCAGTATAAATTATTCAAGTTCTTTTTTTTTTTTTTTTAATATAAAATACTGATTGATAACCGGCAGATTACAGACACCTTTCACACCTGTATACTGACTATATCTCCAAATCAACCTGAGGTAAGCTTTGAATTTCTAAGTAGCCATTTCTTTTTATGAATTATTGACATCCTGTCTTATATTTAATCATGCTTCAGGGTATCATTTTCACCTCTTACTGCCTTCTCTATTGTTTTATTTTTTTTATGTCACTCTCTCTCTTGTTCTTCCTTTTTCCTTCCATTTGTTTTTTTTGCTACACTTTTTTTGATAGCTCGACGAACTTAAAAACATTTATTTTTCTCCCCTTCACATACAGTCTCATTTCTCTGTGTTATTTCTTGTTTGCAATAGTCTAGGTGGTGACAAACGTTGGGATTAAATTAATGGCTGTGCAGAAGTATGTTAATATAAAATTTTTGGAATTCAGTGTCTAGGTTATTTCCTTAGAAAGTCAGCATTTAAGGAAGGTATTTCTTAGATTTGTGTTTACTCTTCCTATTGTCAATAGCATGACACAAGAACCTCAAAGCAAATCATCTTACTGATACCATGAACTACCATGTATTTTTTATTATGTAGAAATGGTCTGAATTCAATTCCTAGTCCTTAAAAAAATGAAATGATCCAGAACTCCAGACGATTAGAAGTCCAGATGGGCTGTGCCTGCTGCCTTCATGGACACACTGCTGCTGGCTGATGCAAATGATCAGCAAGATTCCTGGACTGGCTATTGAAAATCTGATATTGCACATTAGATCTTCTTTGCCCAATTTAGTGTCTGTACTGCAAACACAGAAAACATAGCCCTACAGGTTATTTGTGGAAATGTCTCCTGTCGTGTTAAAAAGATTGGTTTAGACCATGTAGAGCACTTAAATTGTCCTTATTTTCTCACTTCTCTTTCTATTTATTCTCTTATTTCTTGTCCTTTTCTGTTTCTCTAGCAAACCTTCTTTTAGTTCTTCATTGTCACATTGTTTCTTTCTGTCATCATCTCCACATCTGAATTTAAATTGTTTTTTCTTTTAACAATCATTGTACAGATTATTAGAAGAATGAGATTTTACAATTATGTATCACTGTAAACACAACATTAGTTTCTCTCATGTCAGCATCTGGCTATGTCCTTTTTTCTTGAGTCATCCAGAAAACTCAACCTGGTGAAAAGAGAAGGTAAGAAATAAATTACATCTTTAAGCAAAAAGCACTGTCATGTTTAGAAAGAATTTGCCTAGCTCCTCGGATAAATACCAATGTTATTCTAAATATTCATACTGTTTTCCTGCGAATTTATTCTAAAATTACCAAATTAAACTTATTGCCATTATTTTTTCCATTAAAAAAATTCTTACTCCCTCTTTTTCCCCTTTCCCCTTTCCCCTTTTCCCTTTCCCCTACTTTTTCCCCTATTTCTGTCTCTCTTCCCCCTACATCTCTTCTTCGCCCCATTGCTCCACATCCAGTTGATTCAATTTTTGATACTTTTACCCTTACGCAAACTTTATAGTGTTGTTCTGTGAGTAGCAGAGCTAATACATTCACTTTTTTTCTGGCGTTTCCTTCAGCTCTGTGCTAACCTTCCAGTGGGCTGGTTGTGCATCTGATCAGATAAGTGCTCCATACTATTGATGTCTTTCCTTTGTTGTCCTCATGCCCTGTTTGATATCAAGGCTTCATGGGGAGAGCAGCTCTGCTTGAATCTTTGCATTTTTCTGCTGGTGATATTTTGTTAAACGTTGTTCAGTGATTTTTGGGATTGCTTTGACTTTGATGATATTCTATCTCCTCTCCTTGATATAGCTGCTTTTATCAGGAGAGTTCAATTTTTTTTTCACCTGCTTTTTCACCTAAACTCATCGCAAGGTTGTTTCACTGTTCATTTTTCTTCTTAATTTTTCCTTTTTCTGCTTAGTACTGTTGTCAGAAATTTTGTCTAAATAGTTGAGGTTTCTGCCAGTTGACCTGTGGCCTTCCTATGCTCTGTGTTACCTTAGACTCTGTGGCCTGCAGCACTTCGCAGTGGGTGAATTTTTGATTCTTTATTCAATACCTTGCCTTGTGAGCCTGTGTGTTCACTCAGCAAGCTGAGAAGCTTTTAGACAAAGTCTGAGGACAGGTTTTATTCCTAGAGAATGCATCTTGGAAGCAGAAGAAGAAATGAGCAGATTCTGAACAATTCAAAACAGACAAAGTGCAGGGAAATACAGGAAATGATGATGATGATGATGATGATGATGATGGTAGTGATGGTAGTGATAGGTAAAGGGATAGCAGGAAATCAAGCAACATCCTAGCCTGAGAAAGTAACTCTGTTAAAAATAATGTCTAAGGAACAAGAAAAATATTTGATGGGGTTCAGGAGGTAGAGGTATAAGGCGGAATAAGCGTGGAATTAAAATGTAATTCATGCTACTGTTGGTATCATCTCTTCTGCAGCCCTTGAATTCATCTTTTGTGGCTTACTGGGCAACAACTTGGCCTCTTCATACTAAGACACCCTAAGTATATTTTCCAGTCAGATAAGATTCACTGGGCAGCAGATTTTAGATTTTGGATAGGTCCATTCTGTTTAGGTCCATTCAGATATATCTTTCTGGACTAATAGAAAACTGACACATATATTGTTTTAACTTATTGACCTATCATCTTAACCTTATTCTACTACAATGCAGTAATTCTTAGCCACTGTCTTAACACTAATATTTCTATTTTTTAAATGCTTTACTATCTTACCCAATGTGATTTCTTATCTACTTAAGACACGTTTTACTTTTAATGTACAAAACTACAAATCTATAATTCTTTACTTATTGTCTGTATATACTTCTTGTTTCATCAATCCATGCTCCACCCAGGGCCTCAGGTTAAACCCTTTAGGTCCTGTGGAGGTTTCTACTTTTCAATTTCCTACAGCTGTCTGGGAACAGATTTCACCACGAGTAGTATAAATTTCTGACCTGACCACAGCCTTGTATCAAACTGACAGGACTCCGTCCATTTATTCTGTTCCACCTTATGTTCAAAATCGTTTCCCTTCTTTCTATTCCTTTTAAAAATGTGGAAATACTCTGCAGCCACCAGATGCTATGGAAATAGATTTTTTTTTACATAAAATTTATGCACACCAAAAAATATTGTCTTGATGGTTTATCAGGAGCTGCTAGGTGACTACATGGGAGGCTGTAAATTTTAATTGCTGTTACACTTCACAGAACCACTGCCTTTTTTCTCATGGGTTGTAACTACTAGCCATTACTGATTAATCAGTCTTTCTGTGATTATCTCTCAAGATATCAGAAAAATGCATTTTATCCAAGTGCCAAACCTTGCAACCCCTACTTTTTAAAACAGAACAATCACAGTACCTGAATTTTGCAGCTTCCTTTTACTGCCTGTGTCATTACACCTGATTTCAGTAGTCCCTTCTGTTTCACAATTCTGGTGAAGTTCTTATTTTCCTGTCTCGCTTTTTCATGCCCTTGGATAAAAAAAAATTATGTTAATAACCCTATTTAGGGTTAGGCAGAGTGGAACCTAAACCATTACAAACCTCACTGATTGTTCATCTATCTCAGAAATTAGAGAACAAAATAGGAATCACAATTTCATAAAGAGATGTTAAAAATATCATCAATAGTCCATGAAAGTACTTATTTTCCAAAGTTACTGTGCTATGATTCGAAATAGGTGTTTAAAGCATTATGTTTCATACATTACATAACTTAATTGCGTGAACAAATGCAATATACTGTTTTTTTTTAAACCTGTTTAGCAGAACAAAAATAAAACTATCAAATAAAAATAAAACAGTTATTAAAGCACCCCACCATGATGGTGTTGGCAATTAGTGTACTCACAAGTAGTCTTAGTGCACAGTATGTTTTACAAACACAAGGAGACCACAGGCATTGGCTGCAGATCAGGTGGGATGACAAAGAGTTTATAAGGGGAGGAAATACTCCAGGAGAAGTAAGGAAGTGAAAAATCTTCAGCACCAAAGTGCTCAGTAGTTCTCTGAAGAGCACATCCCTTTTGTATTCATCCCTCTGCAAGACTGTGCTCTCAAATCCTGACAGTTGATTAGGCAAGATTAGGCACTACAGGAAGAGTAAAAATTTTTCAGAAGAAGTCGGCCAAAAATTCAAATAATTTTGGTGTTTATGATGTATATGAGCCTAAATCATTTGTATAGTGCAAGTAAATTAAACAATATGCCACACCCCTTAATCTGAGTCTCAGCTGTTGTGTAGTTGGTGGGTCAAAAAAAAAGCAAGACTCAGACAATATTTCTTGAAAAGCTAACACCTAGAAAAGAGTGGGAAATTTACATCAATGATGCAAATGTTACTCCAGACATCAGAATACAACAGCACTATAAATAAGAAGATTTAGGTGGAAAGAATATCTTTAAGAATGTGATTGGAAAGTGATTTCTTTCATTTCACCTCTTTAGATAATTCTGTTTATTCATTTGTTTGTTTGTGTATTTATTTATTGTTTCTGTGCAGAATGTTTTGGGCCTGTTTTCTCGTTGGTTTTGTAACCATTATCTTGGGCTGCTGCTTGTAGATAAAGGCTGGATGGGTTTTGCTTTATGGGCAGGGAGGAAATTGATGCTGGTTAGCTAAATCATGCTGTAGTAGTTGTTAGTGTGCAACCTCACTGCACAGACATTCAATTTTAGATTTCTAGACGTAAGGTTACCATATGAAGGTTTGGTAAAGAGCTGTTATCACAAAGACAGCATTAAAACTAAAGTCAGACAGCATCATCCCTCTCATCTTTCCCTGGCAGTGGTTACTCTTTTCTTTATAAATACTACACTTTTTACTTTTGGTAGAAGTCACAAGACGTTTAATCTTTCTCAATATGTAAAACTGACAGGAGTTCAAATGTTGTTTTTTTTTTAGTTTTGTTTTAATCTTTTTTAAAGCTGATATTAACAGGTCTTCCAAAAGTAAGTTCACTGAATAAATGCCTACTTTAAGTATAGGCTCAAGTTTGTAAAGTGTTTCAGCTTCTTAATAGCTATTTATTCAAAACACTACAGTAAATATTCTCAATTTTAAAAAGAAATCATAACTTTGCATATCACATTGGAAAAATGAAATTGATTTTATTATGAGAGAATGACCCAGTAGGCACACAGTATGCTAGCTAGATAATAATCCAAAAAGAAACTGAATACTTATACATGCCTCATTAAGCAACTATCACTGTGATTTATTTTAATTTTTTAAAGGAGAAAGGAGTTTTGGGGAGCAATGATTACTTAGAATGTACATAACTATGTCATGTAAAATAGATGGTTCTAGCACTGTGTAATGTTACTATCTTTTTAAGTCAATAACATTTATTAATTGACTAATCATATTTGCAGAGCCTTTTAGTCTGGAGTTAATTATTTAAGGCTATGGAAAATGTCAAGCCTCATAAACTGTTTTTCAAGTGATAGGTGTAACAAGTACAATAATCAGCCTTCTATTTTTTTTTTCTTTTAATTTTTTCTTTTTCTTTCCCTTTTTTAGTTGAAATTATATTTGTTGAAATGACATTATAGTATAGGTAGAAATAGAGTTGTAAGACAAAAGACATATTGAAACAAGAAAAAAAATTTAAACCTCTTATATTTAATGCTTAACGATTTCTCAATTGCAATTTGACAGTAGTTTGAGTCTCCAAAATCATTGTTGTCTTATTCATAGCAGAGGATCAGTTTGAATTCTTTCTTTCACTCTTGTCCTGAATTTTGAAATTTTGATCTTTTTAATCAAAACTCATTTTTTACAGTTGGTGGGAGAAGAGAATGAATCAATGTTGTTTCATTTTCTTTATTTGTTTAATTGAAAACAATGTCTCTATTACCTTTTTAGAATTATCTGAAGGGTTTGCTGAAAAGTGATATCCATTAGTCATTCCTTTTCTTCCTGCCTGGTTTTTTTTAGCCAGGTTTCCACTGGTTAATAATAGATCTATGCAGTATATGCAGTAGCTATTTCATTAATTTTGTAAATATTCAATTTTTATTAGAAAATGTCCCTAAATCTGTCAAAAAAGGCCAAAAATTATTTGCCTTTGCTGGAGAAAACTAATTTCTAGACCTAAAGATAAATTTGAGTTTCTTTTGTAATGATTTTTGTATTTGCTTCTTGACAGCCTGTTTCTAATTTTGCTGGCAACATTATCATCTCTAGTTTTGATTGATGATTGTACTTTGGGAAGACATTTACAATTTATGTAATGTCCCGTAAGAGAGTACCTCACTGCCAGCACAAAAATGCTGTAATTTAAGACATATCACTTTCAATAACTATATAAGGGTTAAGTACATATAATGAATGCTTAGATACCTCCTTAGTCACACTATTATAAATGTTTTACACTGTGTTAATTTGACATTTACATTAAACATGAAAAAGCATAAATCCAGATTTGTACATGACTTCAGACTACTCCTAAAAGAAAGATCATTCTTTACACTCACAAAAAAGTAGTTGTGACTTCTGAATGTCACTAATGGCACCTAAAAAGACTTGACAGAGCTCTTAAGAGGTCGGGTTAGTCCAGCTTCTGTGAAAAGGTGGGAATTCACCTGAAGCAGAGTGTAAAAAAGGGAAAAAAAATTAGTGGGGTAAAATGAAAAGCCTTTTATAGAAGTAAAATAAAGCTTTGAACCAGTAGTATTTGATGAATCATTTGAGAGTGCCCAGAAAAGAGGACATTTTTATTTTTTTTACTTTGATGTAGAGCAAAATAGTACATGAAGGAAAATAAAATGTAATGGAGTATGATGTGGAGGTATGAGATGCAATTGTAGCAAATAGAAAATAAAGAAAAAGAACATTCTACCTGTGAAAAATGAAACATACCTCTTGATTCTTTAGCAGTAAAGTTTGTCATTCGTGAGTAATCCACAAAAGTAAGTGGCCAGTGACAGAGTCAATGAAAGGGAAGGAAAAGACAAACTGGATGGATAACCACAGTGGGTTAAGAGCTGCCACCAACCACCACACCAGCAGGATGGGGGAAAGAACTGGAACAGTGAAAGTGAGGAAACATACGGGTTGAGATAAAGGCAGTTTAACAGGGAAAGCAGAAGCTGAGCACACAAGCAAAGCAAAACAAGGAATTCATTCACCGCTCCCCAAGGGCAGGCAGGTGATCAGCCACTGCCAGGAGAGCAGGCCCCACGGTGGTGATGGTGACTTGGGAGGATGAACACCACACACTGAATGTTTCCTCTCCTTCTTCCCTCCACTTAACATACTCAGCATGAGGTCACATGGTCTGGGGTGTCCTGTTGGTCACTTGGGGTCACTGGTCCTGGCTGTGTCATCCCCCAGCTTTTTGTGCCCCTCCAGCCTCCTCACTGGGATGTGGCAGGGGAAGCAGGAGATGCCTTGCTTCTGGGCAAGCAGTGCTCAGCAAGAACAAAAATATACCTGTTGTCAACACTGTTTTTAGCAAAAATCCAAACCACTACCCCATACTTGCAAATGTGAAAAAAAGACTACCCCTGATGTCTAAAGTTTTAACTGTTATATTTTTCAAATCCTGTACTGTTAGTGTAACTCTGCAGTTCCCTGGAGCTCGTTCAGTGCTGTTCTCTCATGCTCACACTGACATAACAAAGCCTCTCCAGCTCGCTCTCCAAGGACACCCAGACCCTCCTGGGCCCAACAGCTGCAAACCTTCATCCTGGGGAGAGGGGGGCAAGCTTGGGGAAATTCCATCCTTGCCTGGCTTCTGCTTGAGAATTGATGCTGATATCAAAGTGGGAAGAACTCATGACCTGTCATTGTCCATTTTGGGATGCACTGAGGCAGGAGCCTCTGGAGCCCAGAGTGTGCATCTGAAGGCCTTTCAAATAAATACCTTCTTTATTCCTTTATTCCTGTCTAGTCTCTGTTTCTGGTAGCCATTTAAGGCATCACCCAAAGTCATAATCAGCACAGTATCTAACTGGCCCACACAAATTAAATTAATATAATCATGGCATGTAAAAATGTGTGCTTAGACATGCCAGATGATTCACACTGAAAAGAATGCTTTCTTGCAAACCGTCAATTAACATAAAATGGAGCAATAAAAGAGTCTTCAGAATAATTCTAGAAGTTGGTTTAAAATTATTCTGCATATATCTAGAAAAAAAAAAAGACAGTGCTGTCATAATACAAAAGACAGATGTGGAAGAAAATATAAACTAATAGTAATAATAGTTCAAGTTTTTCCACATCCACATCTGAAATAGATTTCTTGATTCTCATTCTATTTATGAAAAAGTGGTAAGCAACATTAAAATGTTTTAGATGGTGTGCCATAAATAAAGGCACAGAGGATCTCCAGAAAATGAGAACACTGATATTTTTACCACAGAGAAAGACAGAGAGACACTAATGCAGGCTACGTTTGTATCAACTGGTCACTAGAATCTGTTCCTCCTGATTCAACAGAAGCAGATCAATAGGTAAAATTGATGGTTCTGTTGTTCCTCATGTTTCTACTGTGTGTGATTCATGGAGTTTACATAAGATAAAGCTGGATACTTGAGCCAAATATCCCTATATACATACGGTTTTTAAGTTCTCTGATGAAAACTTATTCAGTAAAACTTTGTTTCCTTAACTCCAACACTTCCACATAGCTGCTCAGGAATCATAACGGCATTTCACCTATTTCATGTGGATGACTAGGACATTATTGCATTTGTATGTTCCCACCACCATTGTCTTTATAATCCATATAAGAACATAACCTCATTTCTGTTCATGGCCTTGCTGTTAACCCATATTTCAAAAAGACATTGTGTGGTGGCTGCTGCACAACCCAAATGTCCTTTTTGTTTTCTCAATGTCCACAGAAAAGTGTCAGAGTGGAGTGCTCATCCTTTGGCTGCAGCAACTAATGCAGAACACTGGATTGTCAGTTTGAAAAGTAAAACATTTGCCTTTCTAGTGGCTTAACTGAAGAACAGGATCGGTTTGTGCTGAAATGTTTGATGGTGAGGGAACAGCTCAGGTTCCCTGCCATGAACTGGTCTTTGGCATCCTCCCTTCCAATTTTCAGAGCCTACACTTCTCTTCAAAGCGAGAGTGGGGGAGAGCTGCTCTTCAGGTGAATTGTGCAGCCCATGACTTATTGCCAAGAGTCAAGTCAGATCCGAGTGGGCAAATCTATCTTAGTTTAAGTGACGACCAAAGTCTCTGAGACGCCAGAGCCGCTGGTAGGCAGTTCCAGGCTTATGAATGGAAAGCTAAAAGATGTTGAGTGCAGTGCTTGCCACTTTTATGAGGCACAAGGACCACTTCAGGTGGTCAGAGTAGCTCAAGGACCTTGTTACTGGCATGTGAACAGAGTCTGTGTCATGAGGCCCAGTGGCAGTGTGACCATCACCCAGTACACTGCCCGATGAGCAGGAGAGAACGTTTGGGTCTTGTGGTGAGATTCCTCTTTAGCTTCTTCACATGGGAATAGGTACAAAAGAGGAAAGCTGCTCTGCAAACACAGTCTGAAAATCTAATGGAGAAAATGGGCGGAAGGGCAGGATTCTCTTCAGAACTGCCTCATTTTAAATTGGCAATGTAGAGACGTCTATAAAGCTATAGAGATTCAGGAATTAACAGCTACATCTTAATCTAGTTCTTTTAACCTTTTTCATTATACAATGAAAAAAAAGAAATTTAGTGTAAATGGAAGTTAATACCTTAAAAACTCATTGTCTTGAGATATAATTGAGTCCAAGAGCTTAGCAAGATTCAATGAAGGATTAGACACATATGTGGATAATAATAACATTCACTGTTATTTCACATATATTAATTTTCTTTTTTTTTAGACAGGATTTAAACCTTAAAAATTATAGTAATTGACAGGGATTATGAAACTTCACCTCTTGGAAGATTATTTCATTCCTGGCCACTACAGAGCTTATTTTTTCATGCCAGGGGTGTTCTTTGGACCCTGACTTCTGGCCCGGTTGCGTTTCTTATTTCAGTGTCCCATGTCCCAAAAAGATGAAATCAGGCTTCTTTCTGCTGTTTCAAAGCTTGTTTATTTTTCATTCTTATCGAAGTTTTGGAGGCACAGACTGTGAAACAGTGCTGTGACCTCCAGGAACACGAGGACAGAATGGCAATGGCTACCCGAAGCAGGTAGCTTTTATATCTATTATCAACCAGTTAGAAAACTTTACGTATCTTATTTTGTTCCCAAAACCAGTGAATATCAACCTTATTGACATGTCTNCCCAGAGGAGCAGAAAAAGTTCCCAGGCTTGTCCTAGACTCCAACATTTTCATGTTCCTTTTATAATTGACAGACAGAATTCAGAGTTTGACTGGTGATGAATGTAGAGTAAAATAGTTTATATACTAATGTTCACTGTACTGTGCCAATGAAACTGTGTCAAGTTTTATCAATACTGAAAATGTTGATTACAAACTGAAACTAAGTTTTGAGACATACAGAATAAGATGTGAACCTTGCTCTCAATGTTCTGAAACAGTTTCCATATTATTCCTCTTTCTTCTTCCCCATCTTGCTAACATCATATAAATTACTCCTGTGAAAAATCAAAAGAGAATAAAACAGTTTCTAATCTGGCAGAGACTGCATTAGTAGGGCATAAATTTCTACCAAATGCTTTGCGGGATCTTTAATTTTTTTTTTTTTTTAATCTGATATCTCTTGATTTTGGTGTGTATAATTGTCTACCCTGAGAATCCTGGATACTTTAAAGTTAGCTCCCTGAAAACTGTACTGCTATTGGTTTTATTTTCACAGATTGGTTTGATGTACGTAAAAAATTTGGAAGTTTAAAGTTGTAATGAAATGGGCTTCAAGAACAGCAAATTAATGTAGTTAAATGGGTTTAAGTTGGACATAATTTGGAACTTTTTTCTTTAGAATGATAGATCAGACATATTCTAATTAATTCAATGGTATTCTACAACTGTGCAGTCTCTTTTGTATACCTTTTTGAGCTTTTTATTCCTGAATTGAAAAGCATAACAGTATTAGAAGGATGTTTCATCATGATTTATCAAAGGAGTGAGGTAGAAACCAAGGTTAGAAGGGAAGAAGTTGCTACTCACTAAAAATTAAAGAGCACGGGGAGAAACTCAGCCTCATTCCTCCTTCTTTTGTGGGAATATGAAACAATCAACTGACTTTTTTTTCTTTTTTTCTTTTTTTTCTCCCATTGGAAAAGAAATAAAAACATCCAGTGGTGCATTTAAGGTGGTAATCTGTAGTGATTTTTTTCTCTCAGTTTTTGTCTAGTTTTACTAATAAAGTTCTAGTTTTACTAATGTCTGTTTCAGGATATTGACTATCTGGAGATTGGAAACCTGTTTTATGAAAGTCAAGTTTTGGAAGTTGGAGCATGAAGAGAATTTCAAGGATTTATGTAGTCTCTAATATAATTCTATACTTGGTGTATCTTGATTTTTGAGCAGTTGGAAATAAAAGCAATAAAGAGATGTATGGTGAGTTTGTCATGATAATTCTATTTGATAAGAGTCACTCTTTTCTTTATACAATATAATCACTGCAACAGCATTTTCATCCTTTGAAAGTGTTTACTTTAATTTAGCACAAATGAATATACATTATTGGAAAGGAGAATGTACGGATGACAATTTCACTGTTTTCCATTAAGCCAGGAATGTGAGAAGATGGTTGCACAAAATGTCAGAAAACAAAACCTTGCTATGTGATGAAAAATTGGAACACACAGTGAACCTACTCATATTATACAATTGCCTACAAATATATTAGCAACTTCTACTAGTTTCTGTCTGTGAAATTGCTCAGAAAGCACCTTAAATTTTAAAAAGTGCAATATCAAAGGTAGGCTGAAAGATTACAATTCATAATTTTGTCTTAAGAAATAGGAGGAGCAGATAAGTGTTGGGGATTTAGTTATTTGTACTTTTTAATTAAATGTTCAGGTTTTATTATATAAAACTAAGTAGGCATTCACAGTTATGACAAAAGTCACATCTGTCTGTAAACTTTGACATCAGACAAGATGTTTCTGCCTATAACATTAAGGCTGTAATATTAAGGATCTCTAAACATGATCCTTTAATTTTCAGGTTAGATTAATAAATTATTATTGACTCTGGAACTCAACTGTTGATTAATCCTGAATGGGAACTCATTGAATCCAGCTGTTTAAAGGTTGTCCATCTGGTCTAAGTTTTTTAATCAGCAGAAAGAATTGTTCCCTCAAAGGCTGATTATTTCCCTTCTAAAGCATTTTAAATGAAATCGTGAGTGAGTTACCTAGATACTCTTTTAATCCTAAAGAACTTGCCTAGCATCACCCAATAAATAATGGCAAAGTAAGGATTTAAACAGATTCCCTGAGTTTTAGACTGTTCATATACTTTTAATGGGAACTTTTTAATTAATGTTGCTAGCTGTATATCTACATATTTAGATACACAGATACCTTTCTGAAACTGGTCCTAATCTAGAAAGGATTTGTCACCTTTTCTCCCCTCATCCAGTGCATTTGTTTTGCCATGCATACAAAGTAATTGAAAGTTGTTAGGTTTTACTCGGGGTTTATATTTGGGGCTTTTTTTGTGTTGTTTGCCCATTTTGATGTGGTCTGTTTATTTGTTTGATGTTTTTAGTTATATAAAAGGCACATTTTCAAATTGATCTGGTGCAGGACTAGCTACTATGTTATCTTCATCATTAGGGAAAGAAAAATTCTTAATTAAAACCTATGTTTTTGATATTTGTCCAACTTGAAATTCTCAATTTATCCATCTTTCATTAACAAAAAAAAATTATTTTTTTTGTAATGAATTTCATTTAGTGAGCAAAACCAAGTCTTAATTAGAAAATATGCATAAATATTAGAAAACCTTTAGAAGTCATAAGTGCTTCCATAATGGTTTCTCAAATATGAATGAACTACATGCAATGAGATTTCCTGAAATAGTTCAATATTTTGTTACCAGTTTGGACTTGTACTTTAAGCATCTTTTTCATTCAGTACTTTTAAGATAATATTTTTCCTTGACACAGGGAAACCTTGAATCTTTTGGTGTACTGCTATTGTTCATCTATATACAAAACCATCAATATATCTTATGCTTTAAAAAAGCTATATAAAATCTAAATCACTTCTCCTAAAGGTGTATAATCTATGGAAGATTGTCGTGCTGTCTGTACTGTAAAGCTACCATTGATTTTTACGGGGATCTTTAGGTGCTTTTGAGAATCTCATCCAATAGCTGCAGTCTCAAGGTATTGGATATTTAGTTGACTAAAAGCAAAGTTTTGTATCTATTGTGCTTGTATCATTAATTTTATACTATCTTATTTTCATTTATCTACTCCTCTGTCTGCAGGAACTATCATAATGATTAAATGTCCTGAGTAAAACATGTCAGCTCTTATTATAGGAGAAGAATTTGTGGTGAGGGAAATAAAATTACTGTGTGTAAGAAAATAACATAAATGATGCCAATGGGCTTAATTAATCAGAAATGTTACTGGATACTTAGTGCTGCCTCTTCCTAATCAAGACACTAATCTGTAAACAGTTTCCATCATCATCACTATCAAGAGGTACTAGAGTTTATTATTATAATTTCAGTGTTATGATCACTGCAAGAAAATTGAACTGATGTAATTGTCCCTCTAACGTAATTTCTGCCTAGACTAGGGTAAAAAAGCCCAGAAACTGTTAAACAGCATAGCAATAAATGAATCCATCAACAAAAATAACAACCTTGTTAACTAGAGTTTAGTTTGGCCAAAGATGCACAAAATGAAATGAAAAAGAGGAGTTTACTGTACCCATCTATGTCTCTTTACCTGCTTGTTCCAATTCCATAAAAACTTCTCGGGTTTTAACTGCAAAAATGGGGACTCTGACTGCTTAAATGCTTTGGGAAATTGCTTTCTATCATTCAGGGCTCCTTTATAGTTATTTTTGTTGTATAATCCATATTTAATTACAGCACTAAATGTGACAAAGGTCTCTCAGAAAAAGTGCATGGTATGAGGAAACAGAGAAAATTAGTGAGGCAAAGTTAATCAGTGTAAAGAAGAAAATGCTCAGAGATGTCAGAATGTGGTCATAATATCTCCTCTGGCTGAGAGAGGACAACCTGTAAATGTAATCAGCATTATTAATGATAATTATGATAATAATAGAAGCAATAAAATGATTATTCCTGAATACATAACTGCAATTTTTATTTTTATTTTATATAACACATTCAAAGAACATAGAATACATGGAAATATGAAAAAGACTTTGGAAGTATACTACTGAAAAATATCCTTTAGTTATAAGTAAACACACACTTCCCAAAGAACTCCTTCAGTGATTGCACAAATCATTAGCATCACTTAATATGTACCTCTTTTATGCTGAAACATGAAAATTGGATAATAATTTTTCTTTCTGAAGTTGCTTCTGGAAAAAAAAATGTATTGGAAAACTTTTCAAAATGCATTTCAAAACATGGCATTGATACCTTCATGTGGGTCTGCATGCACTGAATATACAGAACTTCTTGTTTTGCTCTTTGGTGTAATGTTGTGACTTACAGTTGCTAGGGAATAGAAAAGCTCAAAATCAAAACAAGATTGGCTCAGGCTGTTTTGCAAACACATTATTTAGATCTTAGTTTCTGATTTGTCTGTCTCTAATGATTGACAAAGATTTCTTTCAAATGTGGGATGTACTAGCTGTTACATATACAATCCATTCATTTTAGAAAGCATAAAATAAAGGATGAGTATATGTATTTTAATTGTTTAGTCAATGCTATTTGACATGCTGGTTTGTTTTCCCCCAATTTAGTGGTCAAAGAGGAATGTATCAAATTGTGCCACAGAGCATCACACAAAGAATAATTGTTTTGTGTCAGCTTGATAAGACTCCATCATAGTGATATCATTATCAAGACAAGATATGAATTAGAATAAAATCAAAACCCTAGCATGTTGCAGAATATCCAAGCAAGCAAAAAACCACAATATCTAGGGTTCTACCAAAAATTAATTATAGTTGAAATATACATATCTGCATTCTAATAGGGCCACGCCTTTCTACATGATTCTTCTTCAGGATATGCTGCTGGAAAATGACCATGTAAACTGTAAAGAGTCACAAAGATGGGAAACTTGATCATTCAATGTGGTCTACTTAGTGCAGGATCTAACAAAAAAAAAAAACTGTGAGGAGAGGAACCGTGGTAGTTTAGTCTGGAGAAGAGGAAATAAAACATGGACATGATAGAAATAGGTTCAAAGCCAAAAGAAACTGCTTTCCATGAGCCCTTCTGTTCAGGACAAGCAGTAGCAACCACATTTAAACCAAGAAAGATTTTGAATATAAGTAACAAAATGTTTATAAGGGTGAGAATAGTCAAGCACTTTAATATACTGGCCAAGGCAGTCCACAGAATTTCTTTCAGAAGCTCCAAAGAGAAAATTCGTCAAGTGCCAGGTCTGCCCATATGTCTCAATGATTCCTTGATGCAGTTCTATAACAAAAATTTTGATTTCTATATCATTCTTTTATGTATTATAAGCATTTCTTGAGTTACTTCACCATAGATGAGTGTTGATATCAAAGTGGTTTCTAACCATCTGCAATGTTGGTGACTGTTCCTTGTGACCAGTTTTGGCAAAAGCAGAAATGATTGGCTGTCATAAATGTAGCACAATGACACATTTTATTCTGCTCTAAATTTGTCTTAGAATTCCGTTTATCCGACATCCTTCTGTTTACTCAGGCTCGGTAGATACAAGCTTTCTTGGAATAAAATACATGATTTCTATGGCTAGCAAAGAGCGTGAATAAACAACAGTACAAGTTTCATTGAAATTCTATTCAAATTCAGCAGATTGTTGGAACTGACCTTTTTTCCCTCGAAAAAGTAAATTGTTCAACTAGATTAGAATCAGACTGACAAATCCTCAAGGTCAAAGTATGTATCTGGTGTGTGTGTTTGACAGATAAAATATCCCAGGCAAGAGAATCATAGAATCATAGAGTATGCTGAGTTTGAAGGGACCCAAGGGATAATTGAGTACCATTCCTGGCCCTGCACAGGGCACCCCAAGAACCACACCATGTGCCCTGAACATTGTATGAACACTCCTTGAACTCAGGCTTGGTGCTGTGACCACTGCCCTGGGGATTCTGTTCCAGTGCCAGACTCTCATTTGGGTGAAAAAACCTTTCCTGATACCCAACCTAAACCTGCCCTGACACAGTTTTAGGCCATTTCCTCAAGTCCTGCCACTGGTCATAAGAGTGAAAAAATCGGAACCTGCCCTTCTGCTTCACCTCATGAGGGTGCTGAAGACCCCAGTGAGGTCTCCCCTTGGTCTCAGCTGAACAAACCAAGTGACCTCCTCTGCTCCTCCTAGGGAGGACACTGTTGGCCCTCCTGGCTGCCAGGGCACTGCTGACTTATGTTCAACTTGCCATCGACCAGAATCCCCAGGGTTTTTCACTTTCCAGCCTCTGATTCCCCATTCTCACACACACATCCAGGGTTGCCCCATCCCAGGTACAAAATTCAGCACTTGCCCTGGTGGTACTTTACACCGTAGGTGATTGCCCATCTCTCTAATTTGCCAAGGTCTCTTTGCAGGGCCTCTCTGCCCTCCAGGGCAGCTCCTCCCAATGTAGTGTTGTTGGCAATTTTAATATTCTTTCAAGTCATGTGTCCAGCTTATTTATGAAGCTGTTGAAGAGAACTGGGAGGGGGATGGAGCCCTGTAGAACCCCACAAGTGACTGGACACAGCCTGCTGTCACCCATTCACTGTCACTCTGTGTATTTGATCTCTGAGTCAGTTGTTCACCCATCACGGGACATGGTTATTCATCTGTGTGCTGGGCATTTTGTCCAGAAGGATCCTGTGACAAACAGTACCAAAAGCTTTGCTGAAGTCCAAAAAAGCCACATCTACTGGCTTTCCTAGGTCAACTAGGCGGGTTGCCCTGTCAGAGAAGGAAATAAGGTTCAACAAGCAGATCTTCCCTCTCATGAAGCTGTGCTGGCTGTAACTGGTGACTGCATTTTTTTTTTGGTAGCATTTTTTTTCAGGGATAAACCAGCATGAAATTAATAAATGATAATTAATGAAATGCTTATTTCTTAGAGGAAGAGAAGGACTTTTGCATTCTTTGATTTATTTAGTGAAAAACTCTCCCAGTAACACTTGAATTCTGGATAACACTGCTATTATAAATATATTTATGTCTTCTTAGATTAATTTTTCAGCCTTTTTTCCAGGCAATATCCAGCTTTGAAAGGGGAGCTAACTGTAGGTGAGTTTGGGATGCTGGCACTCATGTAAATAATCCATCAATATACTGAGTGAACTTTACTCATTTTCCAGAGCAGCATTATCTCCTGTGGTGTCCCCTGCTGTGGTGGGGACCTGGTGGGGAGAAGACATTTCTGCCAGTGCAGGCTGTTTTCCTGCTTGGGCAGCCCCCACAGGAGAGCTTTGCATGTGGTGTCACTGACTGAGGCTAAGGGCTAGTCTGCACAGGGAAAAACACTCAGAAAAATCATTCTGAATTAGTTATTTAAGTCATATGACTAATTTGTGTTGAACACCTGATTGGACTGTCTCATAGAAAACTGTAATGACCTTAATTTGATTTGGCTTGATTTACTTTGGGAACAATTCGAACTCATTGAATTAAACCCTGGTTAATTTTCATTATGGCTTTCACACAGGGATTTTGTGCAGTTTAACTAAGCCACTTTGTATTTACACAGTATGTTAACTGGAATTAACTATCTTGAATTACCATGTATAGGAGATATTTAACTGAAAACAGAAAAAAATTATTAGAATTACTTAATTTGTTATTTCAGATACTGATTTCACACCTCTCCAAATGAACATACATATTTACATGCTTAGAGATAAGTAAAAACTGTTGGGTTGCTTTTGGATTAACAATTTTATTAAAGGAATTCTTCAGAATTTTACAAAACAATTAAAAAAAAAAAAACATTTCCAAATTTGGTGAAAATATTGCTTTTGTCTAATCCTAATTCCCAAATTCCTTTTCTTGAGAAAGTTTGATCTCATGCCTGATACTCTGTGTTTTAATTACTCAGCAAGTTAATAATAAATTCAGCATATGCCCTCCTCTCCTCTCCTCTCCTCTCCTCTCCCCCAGAGGGTTATTTTCCTTCCAGACCAAACCAGTGCCTGAGGTCACACTATCCAGTTCTGTCTCCAAATGGGACAATAGGAAAGGAGCTTCCTGGCCCAAGCACCTCCAGATATTGAAGTATCCAGACAGGTCAGGGTCATGCGTGATCAGGTTTCTGAAGATTTGGCACTTGGCTTTCCTGAAACCTGGAGTTCTGAGTCAGCAAAAACTGCTGAAAATTAGCTCTAACACAAAAGGCAGTGCTGGCTTTCTAAAACTAACCCTCAGAGGAAGTTCTGGAATCTGGTCTTAGGTCTCAGATGGCTCTTGCGAGTGTGTGTGCAGGCGTATGCATGACTAAATCTATAAAATATTGGCATGGCAAAATTATTACACCTTCTACTGGAATATTATACATCTATATGATGGATAAATATTTCCCAGAAATTGTGCTTTCTTCCCAAGTCATTATTTGCATCCTCAGACCACGCTTACAAAGAAAGAGTTTTAAACCAATGTACTTATTTTAATCAGGGTTGCTTTGTGAGTTTTGGGGACCTTTCTCTGCTTAAATAAGGCTTTTGGTAAATGGCAAAATTATTGATCCTGAAATCATGCATGGCAGTGTCAAAAAGGGCTTCAAGAAATTGAGGTGTTCTGAGGTGTTGCTAACCACAGCAAAGCACTGTTATTGTACAATTTATAACTATCACTTTTACACTAAGTTCTGAATTTGATCTAGAAGACACTCAAGTCTATTATGCAGAAGATGACTTAAACTTTCCACTGGTTTGTGGAACAATGCCAGGAAGCTGGCACAAGGTATCAATATTCTCCTCTGGCTGTATTTTTACCTGCAAGTGCACCCTTAATAATGACCATCTTTCACATAATTCATGGACTGTTTGTAGCAAAGATTTAACATTGAAAAATGCAGTGATATCATAACCTGCTATATTTATCCTTGCAAGTTAAAACTGCACAAGTTACACACATTGGGGCAGCTAATTTCTTTTTGAATTCAAAAATATTTTTGCCAGGACCTCGGGTTTAGTCTAACGGCCAAGACTTCCTGATGCTTGCAGAGCTACGGCCACAACTAGTGAAGGGCTGATGAAGATTTTCTGTCACTGCCACTTCCACTCATGGAGCAGGAGAGGGATTGTCACATTCGGTCATTGTAGGAACTCTTCAACTCCCACAGCGGAGGAGTCTGTTTATGCAGCAATGATGTTATGGATATCACTGCCAGATGATCTCTTCCAGGGGTTAGAAACAGACAAAGCAATTCAGGCTCCTATAAAAAATACAAGAATATATAAGTGTATAGGAAGTTTCCATGGGATCAGGAAAAAGCTTCTAAGTAGAAAATGCACAATATTGGAATATTGAAGAACATGCAGTTGTTACAGTTTTTTTCTTTCTTTCTTTATTTTTTTAGTTAGCCAACTGAAATGGACTGAGGGAGGAAAACTCAAGGTCTGCTTGCCTCTGAAGTGTTAATTTGTTGAAACACATCTTCCCCACAATTCTGTGATTTTATTCAGCAGAATACAAGGAAGCCAGACCCATCACACAGAAAAACAGTAGGAGTAAGTTGAGGTTTATGACCCTCTATGGGTCAGGAATACAGCTTAGTTTTCTTGCCCATTTGTGGTAGGTTGATCCTCACCAGATGCAAGCAGGTACCCACCAAAGCCACTCTGTCACTGCCTATTGTGACAGCTGGATGGGGAAGAGAAAATAGAACAAAAGATTTGTGGGTCAACATAACAACAGGGAGAGATCACTCACCATGTACCATCATGGGCAAAACAGACCCAGCTTGGGGAAATAAATTTAATTTATCACAAATGAAATCAGAGTAGGATAATGAGAAATCAACCCAAATCTCAGAAACACCTGCCTCCCATCCCTTCCTCCCTCCCTCCTTCCCTGGCTTAACTTTATTCTCTATTTCTTTGGTCAGTTCATCACACATTGTCCTTGTTTCTCCTTCCTCCTCATGGGGAGGACTCCTCACACTCTTCCCCTTGATCCCGCCCACTACCAAACCCCAAAACCTTGCCACATCAACCTGATACATCATTTTTTACAAGACACAGTTTTTTGGAAATGGAAGATACTTTGCTTCTGCATCAGTCTCTGAGCACATTATTGTCAGAGAAAGGAGAGTCCTTCTAGCCTGGGGACCTCACTGCTGCTCATTACACACTCAGTTATTTGGGTTCTCAGGCTGGGAAATGGGATTGTAAAAGGAAGTAATTGCATTTTGGGAATAAATCTTACCTATGTTTCAACCTGAACTCTTTTAATAACTCTTCTTACCTAGAAGAATGATTTCATGTTTTTTTGGCCACATCATAGTACCTATTTAAAAAAAAAAAAAAGTGATTGTTTATTATCTTATACTGTATCACATTATGTAGAAAAGATCAGCAATATAGCAGTTGAACTCATGGGAAAACTGAACATAAGAATGAATTGTGATCTCGAACTGTATTATGATTTTATTTTTAAGAGTTGATGAATATCAAAACATCTCAGTTCTCTGAAATGAAGTATATGCTAATGCACAAAAACATTCATGAGAACATCTGTAAATGCACATCTCTGCTAGGTATATTATTCTTGATGACTAGCAAATGAAGATTGTAGAGAGTTGAGATCAAAAAGAAAAGTTATTTCTATGATATAACATCCCCTTTCATTAAACCATTCCAAGTGTAATGTGTCTAATTATATTTGCATATTATGACTAAAGAGCAAGATTCATAAATATAATGAGCCAGAGAAAGTTCTTGAAGTGAGGAAGTTATTTTGATTTACATCAGCTAAAGTTGGGCCAGAGGTGCAATTTACAAAAATTATTGATTACTTTCATCCTACCATCTTAACTGTTGCATATTTTATTGTACTAATACTTCTTACAGTAACTACAGTACTAAATCATAATTTTAACATTACGATCCATGAAATCTTGTATATATAAATCAGGAAACTAAACTGAAAGTTTAACAGAAAGATTTATATACTCAGGTACTAAATCAGAACTCTGAAATTTAAGATTTTTGAATAAGTTTTATATGCAGCATACATAAATCAGAGCAATATACCTGATTCTGAAAATAAATGTGCATTAAAAAAAATTCTGAAAGTATATATTAATGAATCATGGCAAATAAGTTAAACTTAGAAAGTGTTTTTTAATGCGTTTAATAAAATTTTGAATTTTATTTCATAGAAGATAAGCTTGCTTGAAGCAGTCCTTTCTCTTTTTCATTTTTGATGCAACAAAAATACCCACTGTGTTCACCATTCAAGAAAATAAACCAGTAGTCAAAAAATTAAAACACCAGACATGGGTCAAATGTTTAATACATCTAGATTTTCAACGAATATAAAATAAAGGATATGTAACAACTGGAGGTCAAGTACCTAGTCAAGATTAATACCATTTAAACTGTATATAGACACTTCTGGTAGTGTTTCCTTTTAGCTAGGTAATTTTAAAGGCTTAGAAACACCAGTTAGAAAATGAGGTGAGTGAGTTTTAGTCAATGTTCAGTTCAGTGTTTAGTGCTATGGTTATTTGTGCCACTCCCAAGCCTTTCCCACAGCATGAGTCAAGGAATAAAATCACGATCATTTCTCTGTCCACTGAGTGCAATCTGTTTTGGTGAAATAATGAACCTGCACCTAAGTTAGAAGACAGCTTAATATTTATTTCAGTGATAGCATCCTTTAGGACAACATATCATTCCTTTTATTACAGATTTATACTAACATTCCCTGCAGAACAGAACCTAGTAATGATAAGCAATACAGCCTTGTCACTGGGTAGGCTGCTTCTTCATCTTCATCAACTCCAAGGACACCTCCCTGCCACCCATTGTTTTAGCTTCTTTGCTTGGGCTGCTTCTTCGTCTTCATCAGCTCCAAGGACACCTCCGTGCCACCCATTGTTTTAGCTTCTTTGCTTGGGCTGCTTCTTCGTCTTCATCAGCTCCAAGGACACCTCCGTGCCACCCATTGTTTTAGTTTCTTTGCTTGGGCCTTCATATCTGCACCATTTCACTCTGAATTTCCCCATCTCAATCCAGTCAAACTTTGCAAGTTAGATAACTCTGTAGTCCCTCTGCTTCCTTCTACTTCTTTTAAAAATCATTCAAACTTATGTATCACACAAAACTGTTGAACCCAGTTTAGGATTTTGAACAGGAATTGTATGTTATTTAAAAAGCCGCTGTGGGGAAGACTCCGCTCATTGTGATTTCTGGTAGTTTTTTTGTCCTCAGCTGTGATGTAGTGAGCTTCACAAAAAAGTTTTGGATTCATTGCATCCTGTGAGCATGAGGTTATAGGAAGTGTAACAAAGTTGTTTGTCAAGAAAATTCAGTCCCTATGGAAACTTTGCTCACCTTAACATCATTCAAGACAAATATAGAACCCGAGCCTTGTTTGAAAATCATGGATTTACTTCAGAATTACTTATACTGTGTGACCATCAACACATTTTAGTTGTCATGAGTGTCACTTCCTATCAGATACATTCTTTCGCCCTTTCTGCATCTCCTGCTGTGTTTTCTTATTTAATATGAAGAAATCCAAATCCTGCAATATTTACACAGCCGTTTCAGTAGAAATCTAAGTAGTGATCAAGTATAAACCTAAGAGATCTGTGGCAGTTATTTGTAACTCCAAAAATTGTTGATTGCAGTGTGAGTTAGATACCCACATAATTTTGCAAATCTGGTCCTTGGCCTGTGGTGGAAAGCAGATACCACCTAGTACTTTTTACAGATGGATCATGTAAACTGTGCATCTGTGAACAAGTGTCACAGAGGTATTTCAGCTTCCTTTTGCCAGCTGACAAATAGAAATCAAACGCAGATGTTTCAGCAGGAAGAGGGAAAGGGAGAGAGAGATGTCAGTTCTCAAGGAATACACAGAGCCAGCCTAACCCTCTGGTGTATGAGTTAGAAAAGCAGCCATATGTGTAACTGGGGAATTTTTCCAGACTCATTTAAAAAGATGTGATGAACTCAATATTGTCAGCAGGAAGTTGAATCCTTCTGTGTATAACATTGGAGCTTGCAGCATCAGAGGTGCATTCACAAAGCACAGTGAATATGAATAGCTTACACAAGAGATTTTATCATAAATAATTTTTTATTTTCCCTAAACCTTCAAGGTAGTAGTGTATTGCTAAAGAGCAGAGGAAATGTGCAGCATTACATTACTTGTTTTCATTTCTGTTACTCTTCTGTCCTTCCACTATATGAAATCAAATTGGAAAACAGCAAAATAAAACCATTAGAAGTTGAGTTCATAGAAGGATGATTCACCTGTGTTAATGACTAGAGACAAACTTGTAATGTTTGTATAGATATTCAAATATATGTAAAATCTAGAAAAAAAACCACAGTAAAACACGTTAAATAAATATATTCAACACTGAGAGGCAAGAATTTTGGTGTCTTTTTAAAGAAGAAACAGTAGAAGATGTCTTCGTATATTCTTCCCTCCGGGAAGAGAAATAGGAAACATATTCTAGGTCATATAGTCCTTTATCTTACATGTGGGGGAATCATTCTTTTTACATTACTGTTTCATATTCAGTGCAGCAATACAATTCCTTTTGAGAGTGAGCACAAAGGAAATGAATCAGACGGGGAGATGGAGGAAGGCCGTCATTTCTTTAGAGGGAGCACATGAGACTGCTGAACTAGTTGACATTTCCTAGGACACCTTGAGTGCCTTCCTACGGCACAAAAATTATTTCTCTCTTACTAAGGGGAAAAGTAGTTCACACTCATGAAGGAATGGTGAAAATTTTAAAGGTTTATTCATTAATTTTCATGGTGTCTGTATGCCTGGATCTACGAAATTCCCAGACCTGTTGAACAGCATTTCATATCTTAGAGCCTCAGCACAAAGCATGCCATGACTCTACTCTCACACCACCTGTCTGAGCCTTTGTTATCAGATGTTGTGTGACCTCCATGCCAGGTCTTGGGGATCCATGTGCACCCATATATTCCTTTTCCATACTCAGCCCTCTAATAGTGAGAGTGGAACACTGAATGGTGTTCAGGAAACCACCTCCACAGACCCAACCTGAGAAAAATTTGTCCTTGATTAAGTTGAATGCATCTACTGCTGAAATCAAAGCACATCTGGAGTAAATAAGATAAATTTCTAGCAACTTCTGGTCGTGAGAACAGATCACTACACATTCCTTGTAAGCCAGGCCATCATGATAGAAGTTACAATCTTGCAATGGAGGAATTACTACATGAAAAGCATGCAATGCACAGAAGAAAAAATGAATAAAAGAGATACCTACTGTGCTATGTCAAATATGTCCATGGCCCATACAAACAACGATCTCCTGAGCCACATTTGACTGATTTTCCTGTAAAATTCTAGTTGTATTACGTATATTAAATGTCACATCAGCTATTCTTTTATTTTCTGAAAAATGTATGTAAACTCTTTTTTTCCCCAGCTATTTCCAAGGTAAGGCCAAAGCAAGTGGATTAACCTCTATTATCACAAAATTACTTGTATCATAACTTTCCTTGGCTTATTGGCTTTCTTTGCTAATTCCCACAATGTAGCTCTTAAATTTTGATTAAATTAATGTGAATATGAGAGAAGTAATGTAAGAGCCGTGCAACATAGTATTGTTTTACAAGATGATATTAATGACTAGGCTCACCAATTTAGATCTCTAATATTTCTATGCTAGTGTGATATTAAAGTTTGCTTCTTTGCATAAGATGAATTTAATGGGACTGATAGAGTGGCACTTCCTTTTACATAAAAAAATAGCATTTGTCATGTTTTTTATGATATTAACTACAATGAAAATCAAAATTGATGGATGATAAAATAACTTCAGAAATTACAATAAGGGTAAGGTGTATAAGTTTTAATGCATATGAATGTTCTTGAACACAGATAATTGAGCGATCAAATGTTTGCTGCAACTTTTAATGCCTTTTATTAACTTTAAAGTTTTTTTTCAGCTTGCATTCTACCCAAGGCATTTTGTCATCTAAAAAAAACCAAGACTACAATATTACCTCACTCCAATATGTCTGTCTCTTGTACTGGGAAGCCCAGCACTGAGTACAGACCTCCAGATGCATCTCACCAGGGCGGAGCTCAGGAGAAGGATCACCTTCCTCAGCCTGCTGCTGATGCACTGATAGCCAGGACTGATAGCCACCCTGGCCACGAGGTGAGCCCAGCAGCCCTGACACTCTCTGCAAGGCCACTGTGATACAGCTCTCAGCACCAGCCCCTGGATTCTGCCTGCACTGTCCCGCCATCCCCCTTTCTTAAGTTCAGACAAATGGAGAAATTAAAGCAGCACATCCAGAGCAGTTTGTGTGTTTGTAGAAGCTGTAGAAATACTGTAACAAACAGCAGTTTAATGCTAAACAAAGCCTGGTGGGGTACACAGTCTGTTGCAGGATCCACCCGTGTTCAGTGAAGATCTAGGAGCATCCTGGTCCCTGCTGAGAATAAAGGCTGCTACTGCAGATGAAACAGCACAGATTCAACAGTGTGTATGGCAATTAGCAGGTGCAGCAAACATCAGCTGGTATTTCAACCTGTCCCCCATGGCTTCAGACTTGGAAGCAACCAGACAAATCTTATTTGTACATTAGTGTTTTGCTCTTTGGGGCACTAAGTTTGATTTGATATTCTTGTGATGTTTGTACTGTGGAATCATTTGTCCTTTACTCTTGTGAAGAATGGTGGCTCTGATACTTTGTCAAATTTTAGTAATACTTTTATAAACATCAAAATATTATGAGATTTAGGCCTCAGGAAATTAAATATGTTTTGAATCTGGCTGCTGTGATGAAAATGAATGAAAAATATGGTTCCAGAGAATAGTTATTTACTGAAAGAAAAACAAAGTAGCTGTGTATCTTTCACCATAATCAGCACATTATCTAATTAACATATTCCTTTGTTCTTTAGTCACTGCAGTTGTAAAAGCAGATTTAGATGTACAATCAAGCTCTGTAAAATGCACACCACTGTTTATGCCCTGCTTTCTCTATGTGCTTCCCACCTTTCAACCCCAGTCTCCATACTCCAGCACAATGGCAATCAATATACAGAGTAAGACTCAACCAACCTTCTTCCTGTATCTCAGTCAAACTCCCTTTTATCCTGGAAAATATGGTGAAAGGCTGCCAAATCAGATCAAACCTTGACAAGCTTGAGATGTGGGCCCATGGAGGCCAAAGTCAAGGTCCTGATTCTGGGCTTGGGCAGTCCCTGATATCAATACAGACTGAGGAAAAAATGGGTTTAGAGCAGCCCTGGAGAGAAGGGCTTGGGGGACTCTGGTGGCTGAAAAACTGGATATGAACTAGCAGTGTGTGCTGGCAGCCCATCCTGGACTGCATAAAGAGAAGTGGGGCTGGCAGATTAAAAGAGGTGATTTACCCCCTCTGCTCTCAAAACCCACATCTAGAATACTGAGTCCAGCCCAGGGGCTCCCAGTAAAAGAACATCATTAATCTGTAAGGGGGGGAGGCCAGAGGAGGGAACCAGAATTGATCAGAGGGTTTCTGGAACCTCTCCTATGGAGACAGGCAGAAAGAGCTGCAGATGTTCAGCACAGAGAAGGCTTCAGGGGACCTTATTGTGACCTTTCAATATATAAAGAGAGCTCATAAAAAAGGTAGAGAGAAGATTTTACCAAGGCCTGCAGTAACAGTACAAGGATTAATGGGATTAGATTAAAAAGTGTTAGCTAGGATGGTATAAGAGGGTGGATACAAGAAAGAAATTTTTTACTGTGGGGAAGGTGAGGCCCTGGCATAGGTTAGCCGGAGAAGCTGTCAGTGCCCCATCCCTGGAAATGGTCAAGGCCAGCTGGGGCTTTGAACAGCCTGGTCTACTGGAAGGTGTCCCTGTCCGTGGCAAGGAGGTTGGAACTAAATGATCTTTATGGTGTTTTCCAACCCAAACCATTCTATGATTCAGTGACACTAGGTTCTATCTCTTGATTGAGAGGTGGATAGTTATCCATTACTGTGAATAGGGAATTTTCTAGAATGAAAGAGAGATGACCTTCAGAAAAATGGCCTCCCTGTCAGATCAGATATAACACACTGTGACACACATTAAACTGGAATAAGGTAAGCACTGATTCACAATTTGTATTGATTGTAGTTGAATTATAAAAGACTACAGGTAACTGTGTTAGTACTCAGCTTATACCTCCTGCATCACTAAAAATCCAGCAAGGGAAAAGGACTATCATATTTGGGAATAAATTAGATGGAGCAAATAGAACTAGGATTTAAATGTAAAATGCAGTGTCAAATTTAAGCTAAACATGAAGAAAATAATCTTCTTAACAATAAGAACTTTAAGACAGTGGAGTGTTCTCTTGGGAAAGTGATAGAAAGCCTCTCACTTCAGCACTGCACACGGAAAGGGGTTTTAAATGTTGTTTGATCTCTGATAGAAAGAAATTGGTGAGTCATTACAATGTACTTTGAAGTCCTGCAGAAGAAGATTTTAAAAAAATCTATGCCTTCCAGTCAAGTGTTGTAGCTGCCTCACTACTCAGTTCTTGATATGGAGATAACCACAAGAATTTTAAGAACTGATTTTTATGTGATGCCAGTAACCACTAGGATCAGAAACAAAATGTTATGGACAGATGAACAGATTCATGTGGTTTTCCTACCAGCTACCTAAAGGGCCCACTAAGCAGTATAAATTAGTCCATCCCACAACTATATTTAACATCCTTTCTGCAGTGAAATTGCCCTGGATATGTCTGTTCTGAATGCAGGAAAAGAGCAGCAACTCAGGTATATAACTTGAACTACCCACACTGTTTATTTAAATAACCTGGCACAGAACTGCTAGGGATGAGCACAAACAAGTAGAGGTTCCAGTCACAGCTGAGGCATTCAGGGTCCACAGATTCTCTGCAGCCCCTTGAGGAGCCTGGGCTGCCCCCATGCCCCCTCCCTGAGGAACTCATACTGATCAGACTGCAACAAGGTATTTTTGCTCTTTCTGCAAGCTCTTGTTCTGAGAGCCAGTCAAGAAAGGTTTTTTCCTCCACATTTTCTTGAACAACAAATAAAATATATTCCTAGACCTTTTGCTGAAATTTGGGGTGACTTGGTGAAAAGAAGAGAAATAGGCAGAGGTAAATAAGATTCTATTTCTCCTGAGAAGAAGAAAAGACATGAAAATTCTCGTTTCAAATGAAATATTTTAACTAATTCACAGTTTTAGCTACTTGACTACTTACAGCCAAATGCCACAGGTTTCCACGCTGGTAACCTCAGAACACAGAAGTCACACCCTTTTCCTCTGGTGATCAATGCAGGGGAGCCTGCACAACCCACTTTTTCAAATTAACTGTTCAGGTGAGAACATGAGAGTGTGAGTAGTGGGGATGTGTGTGTGCATGTGTCTTTGTGTACGTATTGAATACAGAAACCTGGATTTTAGAACACTCACCCAACACCGGTCATGCTCAAGAAGAAAATTATTGCCAGCTGGATTAAATAGTAATGGGGGAATTATAAAGAGGATTTGATACAAAGAAGCAGTCACTGGGAATAGTATAAAAAAAAGCATGAAAATCCATAACCGGAGGTAAGGACTTTGAAGTGGAAGAGACAGGAATGTAACGTGATTTGGCAGTGTCAGAAGTTGCCCTGGGGCATCGCAGTCCCTGCCCAGCCCAGAGGGCTGTCCTTGTCTCTGTCCCTGCCCCATGTTGGGAGGGTCCTGACCTGGCAAGGGGCTGCTTCCTACAGGGTACAGATGGCAGGTGGGACCCATTGCAGGTGTGTGCAAACAACCTCTTTGAGCCCTTTTCCATCAGTGTCAGGCTCCACAGGAGGGGAATGCAGGAAGGGCAGCCCCCTGAGCACAGGTGGATGGGAGTTACTGGTTACACCCCTGTCTTAGGGCACATAATTGTACGTGTGTATATGTGGTGTGGAGATTTTGGGACTAGTTACAGAAGAATTTTTAGGATGTTGGTTTTATTATTATAAACATTATTTGCATTATTGTCACTGTTTGTTATTTCTTTTGAAAGTGTGTAATATTGCGGATTATCTACTGTATTACATATGAGTCCTGGATGTATTTTTTGTCGACTGACAATCATTTACATGTTGTTAAGAAACCAATAAACTGCTCTGATTCCTTGATTTGGAGTTTTTGAAATGAGCACTTTTTCTCTTTGTCTATCAGAAGGCATTCTAAGAATTTCTACTGGTCAAAGGAAAACCTGAAAAAAACCCTTGCAAAACCTGCCAGAAGAGGGATCTGGAGACCCTACAGGCCTGTCAGCCTGACCTCAGTGCCCAGCAAGGTTATGGATCAGATCATCTTGTGTTCACACAGCACATGCAGGATAACCAAGAGATCAGGCCCAGTCAGCATGGATTTAAGAAAGGCAAGTCCTGCCTCAACAGCCTGATCTCCTTTTATGACCAGGTGACCTGCCTGGTGGATGAAGGAAAGGCTGTGGGTATTGTCTACCTGGACTTCAGCTACGCCTTTGATACTGTCTCCCAAGCATTCTCCTGAAAAAGCTGGCAGCCCACAGCTTGGAGAGGTGAACTCTTCACTGGGATAAGAACAGTCTGGATGGCCAAATCCAGAGAGTGGTGTGAATTTCTGTTGCATCCAGTTGGTGGCCACTCCCTAGTGGTGGTTCCCACTGGTATTGAGTCCAGTGCTGCTCAATAACTTTATTGATGATCTGGATAAGGGGATTGAATGTGCCCTCAGTAAATTCATGGATGACACCAAGCTGAGTGGGAGTGTTGATTTTCTGGAGGGTAGGAAGGCTATGCAGAGGAACCTGGACAGGCTGGATAGAGGAAACGAGACCAATGGCATGGGGTTCAAGAAGACCAAGTCCTGAGTCCTACACTTTGGACACAACAACCCCAGGCAGAGATACAGGCTGGGGGAAGAGTGGCTAGAAATGTGCCTGGAGGAAAAGGACCTGGGGATGCTGTTTGGCAGCAGCTGAACATGAGCCAGGTGTGCCCAGGGGGCCAGGAAGGCCAATGGCACCTGGCCTGGATCAGCAATAGTGTGGCAGCAGGAGCAGGGCAGGGATTGTCCCCCTGTGCTCGGCACTGGTGAGGCCACACCTCAAATCCTGTGTTCAGTTCTGGGCTCCTCACTGCAAGAAAGGCATTGAGGGTCTGGAGTGAGTCCAGAGAAGGGAACAGAGCTGGGGAAGGGTCTGGAGCACAGGTCTGATGAGGAACAGCTGAGGAAGCTGGGAGTGTTAGTTGTAGAGAAAAGGAGGTTTTGGGGGGACCTTATCACCCTCTACAAAAGCCTCAAGCTATGCCAGGGGTGGTTCAGGCTGGACATCAGGAGGAATTGCTTCATGGAAAAGGTTGTTAAGGAAAGGGTTGTTAAACACTGGAGTGAGCTGTCCAGGGAGATGGTGGAGTCACCATCCCTAGAGGTGTTCAAGAAATGACTGGATGTGGCACCTGGTGTCACATTTTTGTTGAGAAGTCCAAGGTAGGTCTCGATGATCTCAAAGGTGTTTTCCAATCGAAATGATTCTGTGATTCTGTGAAAATTTGAAAACTTAAAAACTATTTTCTTAATGGCACAAGTATTCATTTATATCACATTATTCCTTCTAACAGTCTCAAAAAGTGGTGTTGGATACATAAGATAGTTTTTCATTACTTTCTCTTTAAAGGTTTTTGAGAATTTTTCATAGGAGATACTGACTTTCATGAAAGCGCAAACAATCCATTAGATTTTGGCAAAGATAGATGTTTACCCATAGACACAACATGAGACATGTGGTGTTAAAAAATTCCAATATTCTATTTTATGCATTATGATAAGTTTCTCCCTAACTCAAATGCCAGAGCTGGAAAATGAATTTAAATTCTGTCCTCGCAAAAAATTAGATATTTACTTTCAAAATTTTCGTTACAGATTTTTGCAGAGTGAAAGTGTAAATCGTAAGACATACAAGAGGTTACATGAGTTTACAAGAAGCCTCAGGACAGCTTTCAGTCAGGCTAAATTGGCCCTTATTAAATGAAATCTAGTGTCATTTCACATCATCCTGAGAAATCTTATGCTAAGACTTTGTATGATAAATTGTAACGATATGAAATCATTCACCTAAGGAATTCCACTGGGAAATTCATTTTTCCATTTTCTCTAGCTTTTGACTGTATGTAGTGATTTTAGAAGAGTCTTGTTAGCAAATCACATAGAGTAGGAGATACGTTTGGAAGACATTTTCATATGAGAGAAAAGAAGAAGGAACTCAAATGTCTTTAGAAGCCTCTGTGAAATCCCTGCATAAACTGGAAGCACTATCACATATTCAGGTAATTTTCTTAGGGGCACCACACTTCTGCTGTGGAAGTGAGATATTTATTTGCAAATGACTCAGTAAGGGAGGTTTCCATAAAAATCATATTCGGTAAAAAAAAACAAAAAAAACCAACCAAACAAAAAAACCTCAACAAACTTAAAATATCTAAAAAACTTGTGAGAAGTAATCATCAAGATATAATTCCAATGCCATCTGTCTAGACTTCCAGCGCCTGATGCCGTCCACAGTGGAATGAGTTCAAGGTTTATCACTCAAAAATGTGAGCATTTTCTACACCCTTTGTTCAATTCGATATTTTTATTGTATTCCAGCTGTGAAAGAATCTATGAAATAATTTTAAATATTATCATTTTCTACTGAGCAGCTGAATGCTATCATTCAAACAAACAAGCAACAGAAAAAGCTTAAAAGAAAAACTACCTCTCTTCATTCAAAGATTCAGTATGCTTATTTTGGAAAGCTGAGGCTTGTTCCACTTCACTAAGAATATTTAGTTCACTGAGATTTATGAATACACCTGCTTGCAAAAAAAAAAGAAAAAAAAAATCACTATTTCATTTTGTGTAAATCCATGTGTTGCAGTACAAGTTCTCAGAGAAGCCACTTATATTTTTAGGAAAGGAAGAACCTGGTAAACAGCCAGAACCTGCAGAGGCAAATTGTAAGGGTCTGATCCTGTCTCAGATTACTCATTATCAGCTTGGAATGTATTAATCTAACTGCAAAACAAGAATCCAGTATGATGTTCACTGGTTTTAGTAAGAAACTAGAACTAAACAGAAACATTTTTTTTCTCCAGGAATTGGAGAAATTTAAACGTTGTTTAATTTAAAAAAATATTAAACATGAAATTTTGTTCCATTTTTTATTAGAATATTAAGTTTTGTTGGAGATTTTTAACGTTTAAAGCAGAAATTAATTTTTATTTATGGGGTGGGGACATATGGGCACACAAGCATGTTTTAAATTCACTTCTCTTTCATCTTTTCACTTTTAGTGTGGTCCCTTTTTTTCGGCATATCCTAAAATTACAGAATCAATCAGATAGGAAGAGGCTTCAGGAGGATTCTAGTCCTGGCCTGTGTTCACAGCTTTGTTAGGTATGAGATCAGACCAGGCTGCTCAGGGTTTTTTCTTGAAAGACCTACAAGGATGGTGAGTGCCCACCCTCCCTGGACCACCTGCTTCACTGAACTGCCTGGACCAGCCTGGGCCTTCGGTGTTCCCTGCCTGCTGCTCCTCATCCTGCTGGGAAATGCCAAGGTCCTTGGCCTGGACAGAGACAATTGTAAGGCTGTGGGGACCCTGCAACAAGCCCAGCTTCCCTGGAACCTTCTCACAGGGCCGCTGCTCCTATCCTGACCATCCTGAGGGTCCCCCTGGATGATGCCTTGGTTGATCAAAGCCTGTTTTCCACTGGCAGACCCACATGGATGCAGGACTCCGGGGGAGGGATGGTGCCTTCCCTCAGTCCGAGGGTGGTGGTGTTGCACGTGCGGCCCAGGGAGCTGCCCGGGAGCTCTGGATGCTGTCCCACTGCTGCCAGCAGGAACAGCAGAGCCTTTCCCGCAGGGCAGCTCCCCAGCCCACCACTTGTCCTCTGTTCCTGGGGCAGGACTTGGCGTTCCTTGTTGAACTCTGCAAGGTATTTGCAGGTATTCATCCCTCTGACCTGGAGTTTTCTCTGAACAGCGACCCTGCCCTCGAGTACATCCACTCTTCCCGCTGCTCCCTCCAGTCTGATGTCATCTGCAAATCTGATGTGTGTACACTGTGCCACCACCAAGGGTGTTGGCAGAATTATTAAGCCAAAAAGATCCATTCTTCTTCCCTCTTTTGATGTTGCACTTTTTTTGAAGTATTTCCTTAAACATTAAAGTGAGGAAATAAAGGTTAGTTTCCACCCTTGCAACACTTCTGAGTTTTTAGCTTTTTTCATTGATTCTTTTTTCTTTCCTTTATTTTCATTTTCAGTAAAAGGTGAAAAGCAGAATACATGGTAAAAGGGAGAAAAAACTTTAAAAAGAAAATCTCGACTTGAAAAATCAAGGCTCTTTTCCAAAGTATTTACAATGTAAAATACAAGTTGATAGGGAAAGAACCTTGCAAAACAAAAGAGATTTTGATATTTTAAAAATAATTTTTAAATTGCTATTCTTATTTCTCCCAAAATAACATATATTCCCCCTCTGAAAACAACATTTAAGTTACACAATTTGAAAAATGCTAGGTTTATACTTACATGGAGTTGATTAAATTGAGCAAGGAACCAGCCACATCCAGAGGAGCTGGATGCAATTACTCTGGATCAATGATTGTGCTAAAGACAGAAAATCATAATCCGACTAATAAAACCTCCTTGATATATTTGTTGGATGAAAATTGCTTTGCATACTGTACAGACTGGGGATATGGTTCTGTTGTCATTGCCAAAGAATTAGCACAGAATCAAACAATTAGCCAGGCAAGAATGTTACTAAACCTTTTTCAACTAGGGAATGTGCAAGCAATTATTTTATCTCAATGTGACAAGAGAAAATTACATTTAAACTGTGCTGCCAATAAACATAGCAACTTTCCCTTTTTTAGGATCGGTGCCTCAAGCAAGACCTGAGTGATTCAGACTGGAAAAGTTTCTGAACATTTAAAAAATTCATTAATCCTGGCTATCTGACATCCTCCCTGATAGATTAAATTCCTAAAAGGATTCTTTAAACCTCTTCTCTGCCAGAGCTTTACTTTGAGCTCTGGAATCACAGAATAGGACAGTAGGGACACCTGAAAAACACCTGGTCTGGTTGTTTGGTGAAAGCAGGGTCTTATCTGTGGCCCCGGCAAGGCAAGTACAAATATTTCTGGTGAAGGAGACCACACCAGTTCTCTGCATGACTTATTCAAATCTTTAATTGTTCTCACCATAAATTTCATGTACTTAGAAGAATTTCCTCTGTGTCCACAGCCTCTTGTCCTGTGCTTCCCTGTGCAGGAAGTCTCCTTCTCTGTTGCTACTTTTGAGGTGCTGAGAGGCTGTGATTAGATCCCCTCTCCTGAGCTTTCTCTTCCCTAGGCTGGATGGTCCCCACTTTTTCAAATTTTTCTCTTATATGTACTTCACCCTGTTTTTTATGTCTTTTGAACCAAAGGCAGACCAAAACTGAGCACTCTATTTCATGTCTGGCCTAACTAATCACACCTTATCACCTGCTGTATATATTTTTACTGATCCAGGCAGCAAACAAGAGTTTGCTGCAAGGGTTCACAGCCGACCCATATTCGGCTTGCTCCTTGCAGCCCTCTAGCTCTTTTCCAGAGTATCTACATCCCACACATCCATCCCCCAGGTGTTAATGCTGCTTGGGATTATTCCAACCGAGGTGCAGGAATTTGCATTTATCTTTGTTAGACATGATGCATTTTATGGTTTGCAGATCTTTCAGGTTGTCAATGTATCCCTGTATGATGGCTCTTCCTTCTGAAGTATCTGCTTCTAATCCCGGTTTGGTACCTACTTACTCAGTCACTGAACAGAAGTCAAGGCATGTCACCATTTCCACCTACCCAACATGGTTCAGATTATAAAATCTAAAAAAAACAAATACTCACAATAAAAGGTTTGCAATAAGGAAAATATGAGTAAAGAGAATAAATAAAAACTATACCATATGTTTGAAGAAACAGCATGAAAGTATATGAAGACTATTTGGAAGCATCAGACAGAATTCCAGATCTATGCAATCCATTCTTCTACATAAATTATAATAGTAGATTAACGATACTGAAAACAGAATAAAGACACATTTGACACAAAAACCTCATATTTAAATTCAGTTGTAACAGTGTTATGGCAATTACCCTACCTCAGATAAATGTACTCACAAAAAGCAGGTAATAGGCCGTTAAATTAACGGGGAAGGAGAAGTGAAGATGCTAGGCTGAAGCTTCCAACTTTTCTTCATCCAGCTGATGAAGAAAAGGCTGTACAAATGCCTCTGGCCTTGGGAATGACGGAAATGTTAATAAGAGTTGGTTGCATTTACTATGCAAGGCTACCACCCCTAACTTTGCTGGAGGAAGATGAAGGAATTAACACCAAAGAAAACCTCTGAGTTCCTGTCTCTGATCTGGAGAAGTTCACAGTGCCTGGATCAATTGGGTGTTGAAGCAGCTGTTGCTCATCAGATGCTGTAACATGTTCTGTTTGGAATCAGGAGCTTCAGCATTGCCCTTGGGATGCAGCCAGCACAGGCTTCTTTGGTAACTATTTGCACCTTTGTCTTTCAATAAACTGGGCTCTATATGACTTTTACAAGCCAAAATTATTGTCTCACTGAAATATGGCAGCTAAGAATATAGTCCAACACACTGGAGTTATAAGTCTGAAATTTAGATAATCTGTTTGTACTCCAAAAATCCTTTATCTTTTAAAGTTTCTATCTTCTTGCTCAAATGGCTTTAACAGCTTTCTGTTTCTCCCCTCCAACAAAAAAAAATAGAAAACAAGCTCAGAAATAATTTTTTCGATGTATAAATGCTCAAATTTATACGTGTTAATTGCTTCTCATGAAACATTCAGACATAAAAGCCTTTCAATTTCTTAGACCCTTGTATCTCTTCACTAAATTTCTGCAGGCATGTCTGGATTTTTTGGTTTATTTGAACATTTTCTTGAACACCTCTAGTACTGTTAAAATTACAGAGAAATGTATTTGAAATGACAAGTGTAGGCTTGTAAACTATAAATTGTTTATAAATTTTCTTTCTGCATTCTCTTCATCATACATTTCCATTCACTTACTTGGCATTTAATTTCCAGTCAGAGAAAATTTTAATAAGATTCACTCACTTAATTGCTCAGTCTGTCACTGCCTCACTTTGTCTGGCCTCTCAGACACATTAAAATTTTTAACAAGAATTTGCTGACTACACAATATAAGTACTAGTTTAATTAATTTACAAGTAGTACCCATAACACCCAGAGTTTACTTCTCAAAATTACAATTTTTCATTAGGATGGAGTTACTACTTTCAGTTTCTCCCTTTACACAAGTAACAGAATACCTAGCAATTTTCTACATTAATGTAAATAAATAGATGTACTTCTAAATATTGTCTTTTTCAGGCAAGTGTATTACCCATTGGGAACTATTTTGGCTGGACATATAGCTGGAAAAACATAATTTCTAGTTTATTAACTGTACAACAAAATTTATCATGGCAGTGTAAGACAATCCAAGGGAAAAAAAGAATGCTTAGAATTAATCACCTTAGCATCTTTTTTCTCTTCCTTGTCAGAGTTTAAGATGTAAAGGAGACTCTAGAACCAAGAATACAATTTGGTAAATATCCTATACTAATTGATTTCAAGATTTCATGTTACTGCTGCTCTTCTTTTTTATCAGTAAAGAAAGGAACATTTTATGGATAATTATCTCTGGGGAAAATTTTATAATGTGATCCAATAAAGAAAGAAAACTACACCACTACAGAGAATATTGTTTGCTAGTCATAAATATTCTAAGAACCTTTTCTATCTGTAGATTTTCTTATGTCTCGTGACTAAAACTTTTATCTTCGGAGAGATACATCAGAGGGTTACGTTAGCACAGAATGACAGCCATCCTGGGACTCAGGAAAAAAGCACTGTGCTCAGCCAAGCCAAAAATATTATTCACATGAAAAAATTCCCAAAGCAATGAAGACAAATCCTTGTCTGCAGAAGATGTGTAGTACAACAACAGCACAATTTGTGATGAGAAAAGACAAAGTGTTGTTCCTCTACAAAGTCCTGCTCAGCAGTTGGACAGTCAGAGACTATGTTTAAGCTGTCTTTGGTGGAATGAAATGATGGAGAAATGAAAGCTTCAAAATGTTCCACAATTTAGTAAATAAGCCCTTCTGAATGGTTTGGGGTTTTTTTCCAAAGTATCCACTCACAGTTAAGTAATGACGACAATTCATCCAGAAAGAATGGTGTGATGCCAGGAAAATGCTGCCCTCCAGGATGTGTCTCTGAGCACCTGAGAGGAGTTTCATGCCAGCAGTGTATGAGCTGCTGGTATCAGAGATGGGGAGGGACACTGAACCATGCTCACATTGTTTTGAGTAAACAAAGCAATTATTTCAACAAATTATTTTCAGCAATTATTTCAATTAATATTTCAAGCAATTGTTTTCAACAAACGTGAAAGAAATTGAAACACAGGCACAGGGATGGATTTAAAAGGGCAATATTTCAGTATTTTAACTTTACATTTTATTAGAGAAAATGGGAGGAGTGGCCCATCCTGCCAAGATTTATGCAGAATCTTGTGGCATTTGTATTTAAACTAAGCACACGGTGGAGAAATAATTTTAATAATTTTTGAAATTTTAATGCTTTTGATAACACATCTTTTAGCAGCATACAGAGACTTACTGATGTTATAGATAATACTGCAACTCAGAAGATCTCTGAGGATTTTCAGGTTTTGTGTGTCACAGGTGTGAATAGAAATAAATGAATAATGCAACATTGTTGAGTAGAAAGACTTTGAAGTAATGAGTTAGCTTAATCCAGGAGATGCTCTTCCCCTGGTTTCTCTACAGAGAAAGGAAATGGCAATAGAAAATGCACAAGGGCAAAACAAGGAAACAAATGTGCATGACAGGACACAAACCCAAGGGCCTGACAGAGTGAGACAGGGAGCTTTGGGCACTGAAGAAGTCTGCACAAGTTCATAGTGATTAACTGTGACAGTGCCTTCACTTCTGGGCTTGGATGTGTTTTTCCTTTGTTGATTCTAGAGGCATACCCTGTTTGTGTCTGCTCCCACGGCAGGGACAAAGTCTAGCACCTCAACTCCTCTTTTCACGCTCTCTTTTCTGCACAAGGGAACTCCACTCTTCCTCTGGGCATGCAGTGGCCATGATGTGCTGTCAGGGGCACTGGGAAGCCCAGGATGCCAGGCTGAGCAGTGACTCACATGCGCAGATGCCCGAGGAGCCAGCTGCCATCAGAAGATGGTGCAGCACCGAGACACATTACAGGCTCAGTGGTTACATTGAAAACAAAACCAATGCTGTGGGCTGATCATCCCTACAGCCTAATTCCTAACACATTCACAAGGCACAAGTGTGTCTGCCCAGATTTCTGCTGGACATTCTTGGCCATGATCCAGACAAGAGCATGCATCAGTATGGACCAATGAATTCCACAGGCAAAGGGGAAAAATGTGCACCTGCTTTGTTTCTCTTTGCTGTATGAGGTCTTCTAATAGTTTCTGGTATCTTAGCACACCACTGCATGCCTTCCTTTTGTTTCAACACTGCTAAAATGTGACATTATGCTCACATTATTGCAGGTACATTGGACTGAAAAAACTACTGACAGAAATTACTTATATATTGGAGCCACAGAGCTGCATGTGGGGCACTGACTTACAGTTGAATACGATGTCCTGTGGACATGTATTACCATGTATTATCATTCATCTCAGGAAAGAGAAGAATTTATTCTGTAGTAATTCATTTATTTATTACTTCAACCAATGATTCAGATGTAAAGTCTGTTATAGCTCTCCACAGAGTAAAGCTGGGAAAGTAATCATGATTGAGGATTCTTTTTAGGTTGTGAGCCTGCTCCTAAACCATAAATCTAGAACATCTTCATGGACAGAATCTACATAAAAAACATTAACTACAGTGAGCTGAGGAAAGCAAGGCGGCATGCTCCACAAAATCTGACGAGTCAGCCCTGGAGTCTCATTGTCATAAAGGGATCAGTAAAATAAAGCTTGTGTCTAGGAATGGAGCCAGAGGAGCTGCTTACTGATCTAGGCAAACACACTACGACTCAGTGTTTGAGGACCTGATTCATTAGCTTGTTAAAAATCCAACAGCTTTTACCAGATTGCAAACTTTCAGTTCAATTACTGCTGCTGAATAACTTGGCATAGGCTTTGAGCAGAGTGGGAAATACAAATAAATAATTAAATAAAACCACTGGAAATCTTATACATGCTGCTTTCACAGAATTCTGCCCTGAGTCTGGAATCTCAAAGTCGGCCAGCACTGTCATACACCAAAAATGTCACAGTATTTTCCAAAAGAAGGGCAGTAAGGCAGCTTCCCACCTTAAAAGAGCTTCCTACACAGAAGTGCAGATGTTCAAGGGGTGCACAGCTTCTCCCCAGCAGAACTAGTGGCAGCAGGAAAAGGTGGAGAAAAATTTTTTCCTCTCATCATCTGATACTCCAATATGATCTTCTTTAGTATTTTGTGTGCGATGGAGGCTGAGGTATAAGGAAAACTCCGAGAGGCCATTTCGTTTTACACGCACAAAATTCTCAGGTTCCTTTTCCTTACTGGCATACCTCTTCTGAAAATATAGTAATTGTGTTCATTTTCATGATATGACAGAAGCCTGGTAAAAGAAACTGATTATTTGACTTTCATATATATATATATATATATATATATATATACCCAGTATACTGAGTATACTTTGAAAATATCAGAATCATTGCACAAGCTTGACATTATACCTATGTTAGCACACTCCATATTTCAAATCCCAATACAGGAAAAAAGAAATCATTTATTCATGCACTACATTCAGCATTCAGAAGCTATGAAATTTTTCTTGAAATCAGCCATTATATGGCTCTTCTTTGTTCAGTTCTCAAGAGGAAAAGAAAGGCCTGTGAGGACAGCAAAAATCTGTGTTAGCTGTGTTGAAATTAGGAATTCCTTTGTTGTGCTGTATTAAGTACCACCATGAGGAAAGATGAGGTCAAGGGGAAAAAATCATGCAGGATTCCACAAGGCCAGAGCTTCCATTTCAGGGCTGAAGCTCAGATTGTTGCTGCGAAAAAACTGTTAGACAAATACACAAAGGGCATTTTAAAATCATTTTAATAATAAAATATATGTCAGAACTATACTGAAAACTAGACTTCAGCTCAGTGAACTGTGTTTTCATGCATTATACAATGCCAATTGCCATGCAAATAGCTATGAAACAAAGTTAAGTGTAATTTAGGAGTTCTGTGTTTCATCAAGTGTCAGAAAGACTTGGTGCATTACATTCTAAAAAACATCTTATGACAATTAAGATGAACAGGTACAGAAAGGCTGAGGAACAGAAGAGACCACTGAAAGTCCATTTTGAATTATGGAGCAGAGATTGCCTTCAATTCAAAGATTATCTAAAATTTCAAAAATTTTTCTGGGATTGAAGACACACCTGAATCTTTAAGAACTCCTTAAGAATCTAAGGAGCGAAATACACTGAAGATTTGGAGACTCTTTCCCATAACAACAAAAGATTTAATCTCATGTTTTTAGGCATAAATTACTTTCTTATTGTGTTAAATGAAATAAAGATTGCACCTTTCAGGACAAAACATATCTATAGCCTGTTTTTATGACTTTTCTCCTCAAAACAGCTGTATTATGATTGTCCAGTCATGCATAATATCTGTCTGACATTGTGCTTGGCCTCTGCTTTAACTTACACCAGCAACTTCTTGTGATAGAGGAACCTGCACATGATACAGGGACTAACTCACTGCCCCTTTGGCTGGCACAAACATGACTGAAGCAGGCCTGGCACCAGCTTTGCCTAAGTTTTTCTAAAGACATTTCAGCAGCTCTCTGTCCTTAGATATGCCTCAAAGGTCAGTATTTCCAGTCTGCACCACTCTCTCTGCCTCACTAAAATGAGAGAGCAGAGGACCTGTGTCTACTAAGAAATGTGAAGTTGCTGGAAAGGAATCTCCTTTCCAGTCCCAGTGGAATGAACCTGCCTAATGCCTTCTGCCACCAAGGAAACCAGTTTATCCAGATGCCAAGACTTCTTTTTCAGTTGATTCAAAGGAGCAGAAATTTGTTGCAAGTATTTTATAAAAATAGTAAAACAATGCTACCAGTGCAGTGATCACAGATTCACAGAACATGCTGAATTGGAAGGGAACCATCAGGATCATCGAGTCCAGCTCTCGGGCTCGGGCACAGGGCACCCCAAGAATCACACCATGTGCCCAAGAGCATTCTCCAAATGCTTCCTGAAATCAGTCAGGCTTAGTGCAGAGTTAGTGACCAGTTTTTGGGGGAGCCTATTCCAGTGGCCAAACACCATGTGGGTAAAAAACTTCGTCCTAATATGCAACCAAAACCTCCTCTGACTCACTTCAGGCCATTCCCTCGTGTCCTGTCACTGTCACCACAGAGCAGAGCTCAGTGCCTGCCCCTCCTCTGCCCCTCACCAGGAAGCTGTACCTGCAGTGAGGTCTCCCCTCAGCCTCCTCCAGGCTGAACAGACCAAGTGCCTGCAGCCACTCTTCACACAGTTTCCCCTCCAGATCCTTCATCTTCCTTGTTGTCCTCCTTTGGACACCCTCTAAAAGCTTAATGTCTTTTTTTATATTGTGGTAACCAAAACTGCACACAGAACTCGAGGTGAGCCACACCAATGCAGAGTAGAGTGGGACATGATGTGTTAATAAAAATAACTGGGTACACATATATCTTGCAGTTCTTCTCCTCCTGCCTTGAAAGAAACTTCCATAGCACTAAGTTTATCTCTAAGGACAAGTGCACAGTGTTTGCTGTTAGGTTTGGGGATTTTTTTGAGGGGTTTTTTATTATATTATCCACAGGGTTTATCTAAAAGAAGGGAGGCAATTGAAATAAAGGTCACAACTGAATAGAAAAGAACCAAAAAACAACGATACAGCTCCTCTCCTTCCTTAATCTCATGGCTCCTAGCAGTCATTAATGGAAAAATACATTCTTGTCTTTTCAGATGCCTTTAGATGTAAATCATTAGAGTCAGGATTGTAGTGAGGTAAGGTGACTGACGGTGGGTCTCCTGGCACTTGGCAAAGACTGACGTGGCACATATCAGCCCTGAAGAGAATTGCCGCTTTGGGCTGTTATTTGGGCTATAATGGGCACACAGTGTGTTAGGAAAAAGTGTGCTAGAAGTTCCTGCTTGCCTATAATTCAGGTAAATTCAGTCTCAACTGAATACTGAGTGAAGCCAGAAACATCTGCTAAAGCTGTCATGGGAACTCTAGTTTCAGAGTAATGTGTGCCAAGAGAGGAGAGAAATGGATGTTCAACAGGTGCAGCATGGAGACGAGTGGCTTTTTCAACACTTTATAAAAAAAGCTTCATAGAGACAAGTTAAGGACAAGAGGGTGTGATACCAGAAACACTTTAAACACTTCTAATGGAGTAAAAGGTATTACATAAAGAAGAAATTTAATATGTTGGAAGTCTTAAGGAAAATGGATGAAAAAAACTTAAAGATCACAGAGATGTGTATTTTAAAGGCAAAGTTCAGGTAAAAACAAAGTCACAGGCTTGAATGACAGAAAGGATGATCTTAGAAACCATTTTCAGATTTCAAATGATGAAGATAATGCTAGAAACATGTTGACATAGAGGAAGTCCAAGCACCATCAATATGATGGTAAAAATTGTAGAATGGGGTCAGTCCAAATATGTCAATCATATTACAAGTTATGGAAGAGTCATTGGAGCCCCTTGTACACAAAACCAAAGAAATTAAATCCAACAGAATGAGATCTACAATGACATTAGAGGACAGATACATACTGCCGAGTATAGCTTTATTTGTAGGAATAGAATATTGTAGAAATTTAAGTTTTTTCTTAGATTTAAAAGAACAAAATTAAAATAGCTAACCTGGAAATGTAATTAGAATGTTAAATGTGGAAATTGTCACAAACAAAATGAGGAACTGGAACAAAAATTCCCAAGGTGTTGAGGAGTGTTCACGTGTAGTTGTATTTGCTGAGACTAGATCTCCAATTTTAATTGAAAATTTTACAGTAAAGAAATATATGTCTTGACCTAAATCCAACCTGGAAATATACCTGGTTTTGACTTCCAGCATCCTTTAAGATCTAATTTTAACTAAGCCATTAACTGGTGCGACAGTTTCTGTCAGACAAAATTCTTTGTTAGGTCCTCATTGCTACATAACATCAGTAGTACATAACAGTAAATATTAATATTACAGATGAATAACTATGAAATTATTTAAACATAACAACCTTTAAATGTCAGATATTACTACAATAAGCAAGAGGCAAGAGGTATCTCACAGAAAAGTGGGTTGATAAGTAACAAACCCTGTTGTTTCACTCTGATAACAAGATAGCTGCACAGCCTGTATTTAAAGAAAGCAAAATCCTTGTCACCCTTTCTTTCTGTGAAGAAAATTAAGCAAGACAAAGTTTGTGCTACTTCTTTGTCTATTCTCAGTCAAGTTGAAAATAAGCATTTTAAGAACACCTGGGCAGTTCATGCTTTATTTCTGTTTAGCAGATAAGCCATTCTGTGTGAAAGTTTTCACTTTGGAAATTGTTATTGCATTCTGCATATGTTACTCTACAGTTTCAGAGGAAAAGATAAGCTTATGACCTTAGTTTTTATTGCTTTCTTTTTCTACATTAGGATGTCTATACGTCTCCATCCTACTGCTTCTCTGCAAAACAATTTCACTGCATTAAATGAAAAAGGATGGGAGAAAGCACAATTTTTTCTCTGCCCTTGAAATCACGCTGCTTTTAACCTAAAGGAATCTGGGTGTTTCTGCTCTGCCCTGAGCAGCTTTAAAAGTGAGAGTGGAAGGTGACAACATAAACTGTTACAATAACTCTCTTAGGAGCTGCCTTGCTCAGATGGATTTGATAGTAATGTGTTTGTCAGACTTCTAGCACTCCTACAATCCATCAGCTAAGGACAGTTTTGGGTGAGTGTCCTGAGTGCTGATCACAGCACCAGTACAATGTTTCTAATCTGACCAAATGGCCATGAATAGGTTTTATTGCTTAATGAAGAGATTATATTATTAAATACTCTGCCAAGTTTTATTTTTCTATTTTTGTGGTTTGTTTTTTTTCTTTTTCTGAAACACTAATGTGAATGGCAAGTATTCACTGAGTCTGAAAAAATGAGGTAATTGCAAAAGGCCAAGGCCATACCATAATTGCAAATTGAACACTTCTGTTATTACAGATTAGATGCCTGGAAATTATTTGATGTTGAGTAAGAAGCAATATCTTTTTCCTCCTGCCCCCTAGGACAAAATATTGAATAAAAAACATTTAATTAAGGCTATTCTCCAGGCTACTGAATTGTTTCCATTAAATGTCCACCTCTCCTGACTTCTGCTCATTTTGGGAAATTAATTGAAAGCAATTATGTCTAAGAACTGTTTTGTCTTTTTGCTTTAATCAGTCGACTCCTATGCAGGTCTCCTACCTCTTAATGATGATATTTTATCTTGCAATCAGTGTATGAGATGTTCTTTGTATTGATATGCACTTCAAGCTGTGTCTATTTGTTAGTTTTTTGCAAAGTTAAAGAGCATCCCACTTCAGTCTGGACAGACTCTATATAAAGTATAGAAATTTAATGTGAATATTTTGCAGAACCAGCAGAGGTATTATTTGGCTTTATTTAAACACCGTCTGATTTTATTTTTTTAAGCGACACAGTGGATAGAGATAGAGATATAGATATAGATGTATGTAATGTGTGTGCAGGGAGAGAGGATGTGAGTGAGAATATCATGGTTAACTTCTGTCATCCAGGAAAGGACACAATACACTGCTACTATGTTAGGTTTTGGAGAGGGGTAATACCTACACTTTAAATCTGGTATCCCTGAAAAATGACAGAGACCATACTTCTAATTTCAGATTCCTTCCTCCTCCCCCTCCCCCAACTGAATAACAAGCGTATCAGCATTGGATTTTAATATCTTTATATTTTAACATATCATATCTCAAAACCAAGACTAATTCAGAGAGGTCTTTGGAGAAAAGGAACATTTCCTTTGGGGAAGTATTAAGTATCACATCTTTAAGCATACATCATCTCAATGACTACACTGAAATCTCTACACATTTAGATTCAAAACTCAAAAATGCTCTAAAAGTAAGTTATCAGGCTAATATTTGAAAGCCCTGGTTGCTCTACCAAGTCTTACCTTTACTTATATTATAGTATTTGTTATTTGTAAGAAAGTTGCAAAAAGTCCCTTTTAAATATAAAACCAAGAAGGGTGTTGAAAAATATCAAGATTCTAAAGTGCGGTGAGACAGGGCAATAGACCTGGCAGCTGAAAATTTTCTCGGATGTTTTAACTGTAGTGCCTAAAAATCACTCAGGTGCAAGTCACCATTTTTTATAATGAACAGCTAGCATAACTCTGTGAAAAATATCCCAGATTTAAGGATATTTTAAAGGATTAAAGGATAGATAATGCACCAGATGAAGCTTTACTGGAGGCAAGTTGAATGTCCATCCCAAGTACAAATACATGCATAAACCATTATAAGATTAATATTTCCTTTGAGATTCCATACACATCCCAGTTTAACATTTCCTTAATTTTTGCAGTATATGTAAGTACATTGCTGAATCAGTGCCTCAAGTAGAATAATTACATTGATGGCATTTGATTTGTATCTACTGGAAACCTGGAGGTTTGGTTTTCCCCAACACTAGTAGTAATTGTACAGGCTTGTGATTGCTGGAGGTACCCAGACCCAGAGGTCTTCAGGACGTAGGTGGTATGGCCTACACCCCTCTGATCATTCATTTAAGATTCTCAAAAGAGTAGCTGAGAGAAAAAGTCCCTTCCAGCAATTTTGATGGTTTTGACACAGCCTCTAAGAGTAAATTTGGCTGCTGGATCTGGTATTAAATGATTGCATTTAACTGTTACACTGAGAGTAAATGAAGGCTTTGGAGCCTTCTGCTTCACATGGAATCAAGAATGTCTAACGCACGTTTACAGAGAGCACTCTGTGGTCTCCAACCTGCACTATAGCCAGTTGCTGTCCCTAGAGCTGCACATCTGCAGCAGCTGGCCTGGGTCCCACAGTCCCCTCAGCCTCGTGCCTCTCATCTAGGCTGGCACTTGGCATAACCTCACACTCCTCAGCCAAGCTTGCTTGCTGTTCATCTGTGGTCATGCTCACAGATCACTTACACAGAGTGCACATGCATTTCAAGCAATTGGAAAAGAGATTCAACTGAAGGATAGGATAAACTGTGCTGCCAGTAACCTGTTTGGGCACCACTAGTCCCTTTTAATCTCCTTTTCCTCTTATTTTCCCGTATTTGTACCTCTTGTACCTGCCTTACTCCTTCCCCCAAGCGATCATTAAAACACCTCATAAAAGGTTTTACACGGCCCCAAAATTCTCTTCCATCCTGCATCCCATAGGCAGGAGTCCACTTTATATGGTGGTACAAGGAGAGTTTCTTTCCCTGATTCATATTTGTGGGTTATAAACCAGGTTTGGTGGTCCTGTCCTTCTCCTTTGATGGCTTTAGGGACAGCTGATTCAGTGTTCTGTAATTTTCACTGATTAGAATTTCACTGATGAGGCTACTAGAAGTCCTCCACCTGTCACTCTTCCCTGGTCTTTGTGGGGTTTCTCTGTCTGATTCTTCACAGTGTTTCCTTAGAAAACCTAGTAGTTGTGCTCCTTCCTTCCCTTCAGTTTCCTTTACCTTTCCTTCAACTTTGGGCCTGATGGTGGAAGCACTCCTACAACACAGGTAAACCTTTGTACTTCCTATTTTCACCCGTGTGTAACAGTCAGGACTATAATTTCTAAGACAGCTTAGGAGGCCAGTGGAAGGAGACAACCTCAGAAGACACCTCCTTGACACTTAAATATGAAGATACTACTTAGCTGACATTTATGCTCTGCCTTTTGTCGCTGGGGGCACGCTTTGCTCTGTCCACTGTAGGTATGAGGTGTTTGAGGAACCCGTGTTAGGTAACAGAGTTAGTAGTGCACATGTACTTACTCCCAGTCCACACCAGTAAACTAGCACATAGAAGAGTTCAGTAAAAGATACAAGAATTAGAGAAAGGCAAGTAGTTGTACAGTAATAGCACTTTTTGGTCACTGGCCTTTCCTATTGTCAGGTATTTTGCCTGCTGTCTGACACCAGTTGCATTTCCTAAATACCCTCAATCTGGGCACACGTATTGTGGGCACCAGTTCTGAACTTTGGGAAGAATTTAGGTCAGAGATTAATGTACTTTTGGAAGAAAAGTTATGTTAATCCTTGCAGTATTGTCTGTGGATAATTTAAAGAAGCCATGAAAAATGAATAAATTTTGCTCTAGGGAGAAAAACATATAATGACAGCTTATTTTGTCAGCCGGGAGCCCCGGTGGTGTAGTGGTTAAGGATACGGCACAGCAATTGCCGGGGCCAGGGTTCGATTCACGGCTGGGATACTCCCCGGGCAGGCAGTGCTCGTTAGCCCTGCAAGGGGGCAATCTGCCTACATCCTGAGGAGGACCTCAGCTGCCACTGTCCAGAATCGCTTTGGCCCGGCAGATTGAACCTCGGGATTAAAGGGTGGGCTCAGATCTGCGCGCCCTGTGTCTCACCTAAAAAATCCAGTGCGCAGGCTGGAAGGTCTGAAAGGAAAAAGAGGCCTTCCCCGGATCTTCGTATGCGAAGGCTGGCCAGCAAAAAAAATTTTGTCAGCCACCAACCTACTGGGCTGATGCTGCAACTATAGAAAACAAAAATGATTCTCACTGACCTAAAATGTGAAGACAAGTTTGCTAGTTAAGACAAAGAACCATAGGGAAAAAAGAAAATCCAGCGAGATGTGGTTTAGTGATATGGCTTTGCATGAGCATGCATGAGTTTAATGTTCTCCAGCAGAGGAGAGAAAGCATACATTTAATTTCACTTCTGAGATAGTAGCAGGATCATAGTGCTACCAGTGGAAAAAAAATGCTGTAGGAGTACTTAAGGGAAATATTTGAAGATGTCTGTTGTGTGATAGGAAGACAAAGGATTTTTTCACTGGATAAGATTAAACATTTTATTTAAAAATCTTCCACTTTTAATTCTACAGAGAATTAAATTACATTCTTTTAGATTTGATTTTTTTTAAGCAATAGAGGATGTGCTGCATAGACATACAAGGGAAAAGCACAGGGTCTGCACTCTTTTCCACATTTCCATGGGTAAGACCTTAGAAACTGGGAGTTGTTGGACTGTAGCAGAAACCAGATCTACAAAAGAAAACTGTGGCTTTTAGGCATTTTTTAAATACACCCTGAAAGTCACAGACTACAATGCCAATGATATTCTAATGCTTCCTAATGATAACTGATGCTGTGGTGGCTCTTATTGAGTAATCTTTTCCTCTGTAGTTACTAATTTAACAGGAAGACATTTGCAAAACTAAGGAAATAGAATCAGTACGAGCTTCTGTAACACCAAGAGCAGCTGAAAGCCACCAAGGAAACATCAGCAACAGCACCAACTGCACCATTCCAAAGACAAGCAAGGGTTGACGCAGCATTCAGCTGTGTGATGACTATTCTGTCGTGTAATAGTCCTTTGAAGCTGCTAGCGCTAGAGCACCATGCTTACCTTTAAAAACTTGAAGTGTTCATCCATACAAGGGCTAGGTTTTCAGCTGCTTTAATCTGCTCAGCTTCATAGATAGCACTGGAAGCACCTGACTTGGGCTCACTGAGAGCTACTTTAAGTTGTGACAACCTATCCTAGAAGCAAGGTTTACCCCAACCTGAGGGGTTTTATATTATTAAAAATGGTTCTATCACACTTTCTCTGGGTTTGTATACTTACATTGCATGTTTTTTTAAAACTACCTTTATCCTTAAACTTTAATAATACCCTTTTTTTTTTTAATCTGAGCTTTTAAGAAGTGAACGATTCCTCTACCTCATAAATCTCTACTTTGTAACCCAACAAGAAATAGGGCTTAGATATTTGCTTTAAGAATAAATACAAGATATTCACAGATCATTTTTTCATGGTTGGAATCTACTCTGATTCAATGTGAAGTAGAAGTCTTCAAAGACTTCAGTTACTCTCAGTGTAATAGTTAAATGCAATTATTTTACATTAGATGAAAACTGCCAAGTTCACTCTTAAGAGGCTACGTTATCTCCCAAATAAAAGCTGCTAAAATTAGGACCCTTCCCTCTGTGCTGCTGCACTGTTCTGAGACTCCTAAAAGAACCAATACATGCCAAAATGTGGTTCAGTCAGTGTTAGCTCACACGGCCCAATGCACTCAAAAGGCTGTAGATTAATTCCTAGAATTCTACTCGGAAGTCAAAAACAGTTGAAGACCACTTCAGCTTTGAAACTCACTATGTATGATCTTTCAAGCAGCTGTCCATAGTGAGGAGGGTTTTCTAGTCTCAGCCACTACTGCAGCTGACAAAAACAAAAGGAACAACAGCTGACTTGAGCTGCATTCTTTTACACAGAGCCTGCAGTGGAGTTGCTGCTCTGCCATTACTTGTAAACGTAACTTTGAGCACCATCAAAAGTGATCAATGGCATGAATACAGAGTAATAAAAAGAAGGAAAGAAGCAGCAGTACAAAACCTTATCCATTTTAAAACAATCTAACATTTCTGACTTCCAGGGATCAATTCTTCATTGCCACATTAACACAGGACAACATGTATCAGCTAACTCATTTCTGGTTTTCTGCTATTAAAACCAAGCATGCTTCATTGGAATCTATTAGTAAATCTGGCTTCAGTGGGCCAAAAAGGCTCAGATGAAAAATTTTACTGGAATTAAATTTTTGGAAACTCTGGGACATAAGGTATTCTCTTCCTCTTGAATTCCCAGTTTAATTACATTATACAAGGCATGCTGACAACAGAAAAAGCATCTTTTCAATAAGCACTTTTAATCTGTACGAAAAAGAGTAGCTGTGGAGAGCTCTGTGGGGCTATAGTCAGTCTTTTAAGGTTACTCCTGTTCATTAGAAAAAACCACATATGAATAATTAAGAAAAAATGGAAAGAGAATCTAGCCTTCCTCTATCCTAGCTGATATATCAATGCTTTTTGTTGGCGTGTAGTAACCACTGCCTACTGCAATGGATATTTTAGAAATCTGAGTATGTACTTCTGTCATTTGTTGAGTCAGACAGCCAGAATAGATTTTTTGAGTTCAGTTTTGACAAAAACTAAACTAACTTCAACAGTTTGTCAGGCAACTAGACTTATTCAGTCTTATTTAGGCTGATTTTCATCAGGAGAGCTCTCTGTGCTTTGCAAAAATGAGAAAGCAAATCATCAAGTGCAAAAATGAATATGGAAAATGGAATTTTTTTTTCCTTCTTTAAACAGGGGCATCAAGACTGGAGTAGGGAAAGTATAGATTATAACATCTCTTTCATACCACTCAGTCAGAGTAACTCTTGAGAGCAAGGGACAAGGACATTTCCTCTCTTTAAGTAGCAAATTGACTTAATAGAAGCTCCACTGAGGCAGACCAGAGCAATTGAACTTAGCAAATTTATCACTCAGAAGGTGGAATAATATATTGCCCCAAACTGTTTCTTTTGCTTGCAAAAGGACCAAATTTGCTGGACTATGCTATTAGAACTCTGTGGTATAGAAGCCATTGCAGATGTGTAGAAGTTGCTAATGCAAGTTATGCTGAGTTTATAGATCCTTTAAATCTGGAGAAAGGAAATGCACCATCTGTGACACCAACAGGCATCAGCATGACGTGCAACACATGAGGTTTGGTACCAGAGGGGAAGACGTGACTTCAGGCAGTCATCCTGATACATTCAAGTTTTCTACAAAATTTCTAGGCACATCAGTTTCTCCTTCTGCACGAGTCTGGAAATATGATTCAGCCTTCACAGATGATGACATATTCCAGTCTAGTTCATTCTCAATTCATTTTGGGTTTGCTAAATTAAGTTTTCCCTCTGCAGCCCCTTCAGAGCTCAGTTCAGGAAAATTCTTCCACCTGTTTCTCTTACAAAATCAGAAAAAGCAGAAAGTGTGTCTATTTACCTGGCTTTTTAGCTTCATTTGTTACAGAAAGGAAACCCTTTATATTATACATTAATGGCAAACTGCTAGTGACATGAGACAGGCATGAGGATAGAAACTTTATTCGTTATTTTTTATTTTTCTTTTTATTGTTTGGAATAAATATTTTAGTCCTCAATCAAAACCTTTTTCTGCTGACAGATGGACCTGATTTCTCCCCAGTTCACAGCAGGTTAAATCAGGTGATAAAATTATTATACACTGAGTGATAAGAGTGCAGATTGAAGTGAAAGGAGACTTAATCACATAATTTTTGAAGAGGTAGTTCCCTTGATTTAGCGCCTGTGGAGGGGGTCTCCTTTCCTCTTATTTTCTCTTCTTAGGCTTCTTCAGATTTTTTCCTATTGGTTTAATATTAAGGTTTTAAAATCAAGTAATTCGAGATTTTTTTCCTCTTCGTCTGAGCTCATATTTCATTAATATGCTCAATAACGAAGAATTTGCATGATTTAACTTCATTGAATGCCAGCGTAGACTTTCTTAAAGCAGCAGGCATTGCTTAGTGGTGTATATTTGGTTTTGCCTTTTTTTGCCAGAAAGGCATGTGGTATATCTCCTTGAGTTAGAGAGATGGAGAAAAAAAAGGTGCATCTTACTGTGATTCTGAAATAAAAGTCTGCTTTGATGCAGGATGCTAGAATACATATGAGAGAGCACCTTCTTGTAATAAAAGCTGGCAGCTGAGCTTTCATTACCTAGTCACAAAAAATGACATCTGGACTGAGACAAAGTCAGAGCATAGATGAAGAGAAGCTAAAACTCTCTGGATCAGAGATAAAAATTCAGGTAAAACCGTGACCAAGAGGTGACAAATGCCAAAGACAGAGGGAGTAAATTTCCCTGCCAAGGGATATAACTCTGAATAACAAAGAATCCAGGTCTCTGAGGCCTACAGATAATCTGTTTGCTGTATGAGACTAATCATAAATTTACCTGTGTCAAAATGGATAAAAATACGTGCATCCAAGTCTCAGAGCTCCTACAGCTACGCAGTGGAGTTCTGCAATGCCCAGGGCTAACTTTCAGGCCAATACTGCTCGAGGCTAAAATGAAATTAGCAGCATGGGCCTGATAGATCTCCTCCTGAAATAAAATTGAAGCTTTCCATTCACATTTGTGAGAGCTAGATTAGGGCTGATATTTATTTCTGAGATCCAGTACACTGACCATCCTCAGTATTGCCCTTTCAGTACAAATGCAATTCATACCTGAGCTTTTAATTTACAGATGACATGACTCCCAAGCTACCATGAAGAAAAGGGCTTCTTCCCTTGCTTCTCTATTCAGCCTTATGGGTCCTAGGTATAAATTGCTTAGAGTAATTCAGACATTAATATTCAGTGTCTTCTTTGTCCTTTTCTCTGTCAAATATTGTAAAAATTTATTTTGCAAAGATGTGCATAATAATCAATTTAAACATTGCACCTTTTAAACTGAATCACACTGTGAGTAATGTGGTTTCAGATAAAATACCAGGGAGGTTGGGGATTAAAGGGAATGATTTTGGATTTACAATGACACAATTTAGCATGTAAATATAAGTATCAGACCACCCAATAGTTGCATTTATTGCTGGATTTTGTTATCTAGTTATGAAAACACAGTAATGTTAACACTTTATGGAAGGGTCTCCTGTTCTTGCCAAATATTGCACAAATTATTAATGTTTGTGAGGGGAGGTATTGTACAAAGACCCTGTATCACCTCTATTCACATGAATTAGCATTTTACATACAAAAATAGCCTCTTGACGTCTATCCCAATGAGCAGTGGAAAGAGAGCAGATTGCAAATCTTCAGTTTAATGTTTTATTTTAAGGACTAGTAAAACATTTCTAATGTATTTTTAAAACTCATTGGTATTCTCCTCCTCACAATTAGTGAAACAGTCTGTTGCTAATGTGGACTGAAGTACTATTTTACCTGCAAAAAAGATGTTATTGCTTTAAACAGGCTTGGCCAAATCAGCTTCTTAAATCTTAACTGTGCAAGGTAAAAGGCTGAAAGATAGTTTATCACTGTCTGCAACAGGTGTGCTACCAGCCAATTTTGTTTGTGTTGAGCTGGCATTCAAGAATTAACTGCAATAAAGGAAAGATTCTTACTTAATTTGTACCCCAACTAATTGTTTCATGGTTTATGAGCTCAGCATTTCAACAAACAGGAACAAAGCCAAATTCTGTTCAGAAACTACCTGCTTGAAAATAGATATTGTAAGAGCTTCAAAATTTATTTTTCAGTTTAATTAAAAACAGGACAATTATTTCTGATATCCCAATTAAACCTTTTTTGTGCCTTGAAATCTTGTGGTGGAAAAAAGTTGCAAAAATATAAAAATAATGTTTTGAAAATGTTAACGACTAAATGCTAAATCTTAGTGTTTTTTACAAAGAACTAGAGACAAGACGATACCTTTCAGGGGGTCAGAAAAGAGTTGTTCTTAAAATAAAATTGGGCCAGTTTCATTGACTTTTTCACCCAAAGCCTTTGGTGATTGTTTAAAATATCACGTTGCAGTGTCTTTCATCTGCCAGTGAATGCTCTGCTGCATTCAACCACCATAATTCATGTTGACTCATGCAGTTGCCAGGTTCAGAACCTGGAACATCCTCTTGAAAGGCACGGCTTTATTTTTCTTTCATTTTTAAATGCCATCCAAACAATGATCAGGGTAGCTATTTCTCTTAAATTCTTGTCCAGAAATGTAAGGGCAAACATGGTAATGAAGGGATCAGGAGGTACATATGTGATCAGTACAGGATGATCCACTTTTATCTGCTATAGAAAGAATGAATCTGAAAAAGGTTTACAAATTTCTTTGGAAATGTTAGGATAACAAGAGGCCAAAGCACCAAAGCAAGGAAAGGGATGTGCAGTTATGACTGCCATTTGTAAAAGTCTTTAAGCAAAGCTGACGGTAATAGGAAAAGAGAGAACCTACAAGTGTTACTGCACTTTGTGATTTTGGGTATACCTCTTGTGGAAAGAGAGCATTCCTGATTCAAACGTTCTCCAAACACAAGTAAATAAGGCTGTAACATAAAATATATTAGTGAGGATCACAACTCAGGCCTGTGTCTCATACTTCCACCAAGTGAAAGCCCTTCAAAAGACAATAAATACAGGTTTATTAAGAGAAGTCCTCTGGGGGGAAAAGTTAGTGTGGCTGTGTAAAACCTAAACACCAAAAACATATTTCAGAATTGCAAAGGTGCTTAATTGAATGATAGTTAGATGGGAAATAGTTAATACTATTTCTTAGTTTAGGAAATTTGGACACAGATGATTTGCTTACTTGAATATAAATAACATTGAAAATTGTTTAAACAAGACTTTTGGCCCCCTAGAACATGAAATTAAATTTAAGGGGGTTTTTGTGGGTTTGTGGGTTTTTTAACCTACAGGAAGAAATCTCTGGGGGTTGTTTTGTTGTATTTGTTTCTAGATGAAAACTTGGACTTCATTAGAAGTCTGAAGATTCAACATCAGTAAGACACATAATGTTGTGAATTACTAATTCATGACTTCTGTCTCAAGTTATTCCCTTTGGATGTCTATATCTTTCCACAAGTATCCTTTGCTGCTTAAAGCACACAAAGGTGGGTGAGAGACATTGTGATTTAAAGGCAGACTTCCTTATGAGAGAATAAAAACCCCTGAATGTGGAGGTGGTCCTTATTAAACAAGCTCAATTTAAGCTCTAAAGGACTGATCACACAAAATGGAATAAAAGTGGCTCTCAATTTGCCTTTTTATCTGGGAGTTAGCCAATGGCAATGGTAAATGCCTACATACATCTGTCTAGGGAGGGTGTAACACCTGTGCTGTATGCCTGTGTACATAGTTCAGCAGAGACACAGCAGTCTTGGACCCTGTGAACATATCTGGACATAGTTTGAGAGGATATAACATTTCAGTTAGGTCAGGGTTTTATACTTGAAATTATTTGTTTCGATCAAACAATTGCAATTTTACTCTGTGGCTTTCATAGCATAGATACATGGTGACAATAATGCATTCAAATAGACATTGATATTAGAGATAGCATCCTATTCCAGCCATTATGGCATGGATTTTAAAAAGCATTTATCATTTTTCCCAATCATTGCGACAATTCACCAATACATTTTCAATTACAAGCATAAGACTGCTTTCCCAAAATTGTTGTGCAGTTAGTGCTGTCTAACCTCTCAGTGAGTATTTCTTTATCCAGCTCTCTTCCACTTGGTTTCACGTCACTTTCTAATTCATCCCCAGTGAATGTGCTTTCTTAGTCAAGCAATAGCCTGCATTATTGTGTACCAGTGTGTACTAGAGATGCAGAATAGAACCACAGAGGACCACATAAAATTTCTTCTCAGTGCAGTCCTACATCCTTTATCCACAGTAGAATTCCACATTGTCATCTCTCTGGGCAGCGGAGTAGTATTGCCCAAATCTGAACTCTCAAAAACCAAAAATAAATTCCTAATTACTTTAATGATCACAAACCTGGGGAAAAAAGTAATTTCTCTAAAGGATTCAATAACTTTTATTTTTTACATTAACTTCTTACTTCTTTGTATTAGTCTCTGCAGTGGAACTGCAGAGAATTTTAAATGGTTGGTTGAAATGCATTTGAAACTATTTTTTATGCCAGTCCCTTGCTTGCATATGAGGTTTTAATCTAGGAAATATTTGTGTTCTCACCCTGATTAACTGTACCTAGTGTCAAGGTTAAACTAAACACTGAAATGTTAGTAATGTTTTTTATATTTAGCTTAGATAATTGTAAAAGAAACCCCAAACCCCTCCTCCTGAACAGAAAGCCCTTTTTTGAGGTCTACTAAACATGTGTGCAAGGCTTTTTCAGCATTAGAATTATTTGGCATTTAGTCAATTCACACTTTTTTTAATAGAGTAGCCTTTTTGTGTATAGTAACCAAGTCCCTCTCTGACCTAGCACTGTCTTCAGACTTATTTGTTTATAGCATCAAAACAGGTATTTCAGATTGTTTGGGATATTGAGTACTAACAAGAGAAATTCCTTGATTTGCTCTTCATTTGTGTTCCCAAGGCTTTTGCTGTCTTTTGTTTGTTTTAATATTGGTTTCCTGTCCTTGACACTTTCATAATTTTTCAATATGCTATTTCCAAGGGAAATGGAATAGGTATGGTCTTAATATATTGGTTTTGTTTTGCTTTGGTTTTTTTTCCCAATATTAACACCGTACCATTTCAATTATGCTAAATAGCCTACACAACAGATCCCTCCAAAATTATATCTAGCAGTAGAGGGACTAATTCCATTAAACATACTCAAGTAAAACAAGTATTAGTTTTCTCCTCATTTGTTAAAAAAAAAGAATTTGTTTATGTGGACCTACATACAAACGTGACAGGTGGGTTTATGGAGAGGTTTAGGTAGAAAACCACATTAATGTTACTATTATTTCCAATTGATTAAAAAGATATTGACAATACTTCCGCCTCTTCCTCCCTTTAGAAAAATTTCAATCACCTTCACAAAACATGAAGAAGGACACTTTCAAGAAATGTTTTAAGTTTTGTATTCTTCATTCTCAAGGACTTCTTTTCCCCAATGATAAAAGATTCTATATAAAAGTAAGGTTCTTTGGACTCACTGGAATTAGATTTCCAGTTACTACTGAAGTCTTGAGAGTAAGAAATGCCTAATAAAGAGGCGATATTTTTTTCCTTTCTTTCACTTTTGAGATACCCTGAAAACTTTTTGCAAGAACAATGCCTACTGAAAACCAACTAAACCAACATTGTGCAAACTACACATTCATTTATGTGCTGGGGATATTATTAGAACTAAATTGAACTACTTTTTTTTCCATTCTCAGATCCTTACACCACATTTACAGAGTTTCCTGAAAATATGCACATGCTGCAGGCAAAATGTTGACCTCAAGAAGGTGTTGAGATAACAAGAGAGTGGAAAAAGTTAATGCTGCAGCAAGTCTAGCACAACACGTGCACCTTTACTTCTGCCATATAAAAGACAAAGAGGTTGGGAAGATACCAGGAAAATTCTGAATTCAACAAGAAGTCTCCCCTCTTCTCCTATATTATCAAAGCTTAATGTATTCACTGGTCAGCAAGAAACAAGGAAGGTAAAAGGAGAGAATAAAACAGGCACATTTCAGCATCAAAGGGAGGCAAATTCCTGATTGTGAGCATTGCTGGGACTTCTATTTTGCTGCTTAAGATGAGGCTGCAGTGCATTTCCATAGCACCTCTTTCTCTTGCCTACAATAAGTAACCAAAGACAGAAATCTTGCTGTGATTTAATAGAGATTTTAATGTTTCAAGAAACAGATTGCTTTATATTTTGTAATCATGGAGAAGGTATGTGAAGAACATTTGGAAGGAGAAAAATTGTAATATTTTAATTATAAAATATTTATTTTCTTTCCTTTTTCTAATCTCAAAAAAATGTTTTGTGTGACTTATTCACACAAAAAATGAAGCTGTATAAACCTTCAAGAGTTTTCAAATTGAGGTACAATAAGAATCCTTGAGAACTATAGGTTTTCAGCTTTCTGCAGAGAGTCCAAAAGATTTTTCAGTAGTGACATGTTCAAACTTGATATTTGAAAATAAGTTTATTTCAATATGTTATGATTTGAATTGCAGCCTGCTATATCTGACAGTGAGATAGACTTTCTGGAGACATATACAAAGATATTGAGTTAATTTTATTATTTTTTCCTTTTGTTTTTTTTTCTTAAGTTATGCAAATTATTAGGGCAAATATGGTTACTTTTGCACAGTCCTATCTATGACATAAACACCCAATGAGATCCCAGAGATGACTGATCTTGAAAAAAGTTTAATTTATTAAAGAATTTATTGGATTGGCTGCTCTATTATTATTACTATCGTTGTTTTTATTCCATTCTACGTATCTTAATTAATTGATTACATTTTCCATGTGTTTTTAATAGGTTACATTCAATTCTTCAGCATTCTAGACATGTAGTAATCATCCTGTCACACTGTGAGGGTGACTGAGCCCTGGAACAGGTCGTTCAAGAGAGGTTGTGGAGTCTCCATCATTGGAAGTATTCAAAATTATCTCTGCACTGTCCTGGGCAACCCGCTCTGAGTGGTCCTGCTTGAGCAGGTGAAGGACAAGGTGACCTCCAGGAGCCCATTCTGTACTTAGATTTGCTCAGGAGTTAACGACTAAAGTTATTAAACAATTTCATTTTTTTAAAGAGTTAAAGAATTAGAAGTTCATATATTTGACCCAAGGGAATTAGGAACGGATAATGCCCAATGAAAGAAATTCAGGTTAGTTGATGGATTTCTGTACTAGTGCACTTCTTCCTCCGTTACATGCAGAAATTCCGTTGTGGTGAAAAATGGGGAAAGATGAGCAGAGTAGATACAGCACATATTATGAAACTGAGAAGACAAATCATGATGGCAAAGTAATTTACAGAAAGAGTCTTCACTATTACAAAGCAGTGGAGACACTGTGTACCCCCAATAATACTTTTGTAATAAATCTGGAGTTCCTCAGACTAGGCTGACCAATTTCACAGCTATTACACAATGGTAGTCATAGAATGGTTTGAGTTGGAAGGAACTTTAAAGATCATCTATTTCCAACCTCTCTGCCACGAGCAGGAACAACTTTCATTAGGCTAGGCTGCTCTGAGCCTCATCCAACCTGCCCTTGAACACTTAAATGGTACTGATGCCTTAAGTTTTAATTTTTATATTTTTCAAATCCTCTACTGTTAATGTAACTCTGAAGTTTCCTGTAGCTTCTTAAGTGCTCTTCTCTTATTCTAAGATAGACATAACAAAGCCTCTCCAGCTCACTCTCCAAGGACACCCAGACCGTCCTAGGCCCAAGAACTGTAAACCTTCATCCTGGGGAGAGGGGGGCAAGCTTGGGGAAATTGCATCATTGACTGTGTTCTGCTTGGGGAATTGATGCTGATATCAAAGTGTGAAGAACTCATGACCTGTCATTGTCCATTTTGGGATGCACTGAGGCAGGAGCCTCTGGAGCCCAGAGTGTGCATCTGAAGGCCTTTCAAATAAAGACCTCCTTTATTCCTGTCTAGTCTCTGTTTCTAGATAGCCATTTAAAGCATCAGTACCACTTACTGGTGTTACTAAATCTTGGGTTTATTGTCGGTATGTGTCTCAGCGTAAAACAAATTAGGAGGAAGCATCCTGAGATGAATGTCTGCTCTAATGGAAGGCACGTCTCAGCAGCCCCTCCCCGACAGGTTCGGAAAGAAATTTCTTGGAGGAAAGCAAAAAAAAAGAAAGCTGTTTATTTAACAAGCAGGGTGCAGGCAGGCACGAGAGAATGAATAATGTTAAATAATAAAAGCTCTCGCTGTGGAGAAGAGCTGGTAGATTCAGAGTCCTTTCCGTGGGTGTGTCCCTGCTCTCTCCGGAGCTGGGGTGCGGCGAGGGCCCCTCCAGGCCGCGGTGTGGGGCCTCCTGCTGATGGTGTGTGCTGGACTGGAGCAAAGCTGAGCAGCTCCAAGAGAGAAAGAAGGAAAAGCCACCGCCCCAGGAAGACTTTCTTGCCTCAGTGTAAGTGCTGACAAGTTTGGTCAGGGA
>VZRF01013673.1:493-13923 GCA_013396875.1 Vireo altiloquus | reverse complement strand
CAGCCAGAGAAGAGAGGACTGAGCATATGAGAGCAACAACTGCAGACACCAAGATCAGTGCAGAAGGAGATGCTCCAGGAACCGGAGCAGAGATTCTCCTGCAGTCCATGACGAAGACCATGGTGAGGCAGATGTGCCCCTGCAGCCCATGGAGGTTAATGGTGGAGCTGGTGGATGCCCGAAGGTATATGTGACTCCATGGGAAGCCCATGCTGGAGCAAGCTCCTGGCAGGACTTGTGACCCTGTGGAAGGGACCTATGGTGGAGTAGTTAATGAAGAACTGTACTCTGTGGGAAGGACTCATGTTGGAGAAGTTCATAGAGAACTGCCTCCCATGGGAAGAACCCAACATTGAAGCAGAGGAAGGACTCCTCTCCCTGGGGAGGAAGTAGTGGTAGAAATGTGATTAACTGACCACAACCCCCATTTCTTGTCCCACTGTGCCACAGCAGAAAGAAGGTAGAAAATAATGAATAAAGTTAAGCCCTGAAAGGACAGAGGGGTGGGGGGAAAGGTGTTTTTAAGATTTGTTTTAATTTCTTATTACCCTACTCTTATTTTATTGGTAATAAATTCAATTAATTTTCCCAAGTCGAGTCTGTTTTGGTAACCAGTGAGTGATCAGTGATCTTTCCCTGTCCTTATCTCAACTCATGATCCTTTTGTTATATTTTCTTTCCTTATCCAGTTAGTTGAGCAGGGGAAAATAATAGATTTGCTTTGATATGTACCTGGCATCTAGCCAAGGTCAACTCACTTCACTTGGGAAGGTACACAAAGAATAACAGGAAGGGCTTCTACAGGTATGTTAGCCAGAAAAAGAATGTCAAAGAAGGTGTATCCCCCAATAAGCAGACTGACAAACTGGTAAAAATAGATGAGTAGAAGGCTGAAGTATTCAACAACTTTTTTTGCCTCAGCCTTTATCAGCAGTCTTTCTTCCCCCACTTCTCGAGTGGATGGACTACAAGACAGGGACTAGGGGAGCAACTTCTCTCCCATTGTAAGAGAAGATCAGGTTTGTGACCACCTTAGCAACCTAAATGTACAAAAGTACATGGGACCAGGCAAGATGCATCCCAGAGTCCAGAGAGAATTGGCTGATGTAGTTGTCAAGCCACTCTCCATGATATTTGAAAAGTCATTGCAGTCAGGTGAAGTCCTGGGTTACTGGAAAAAGGGAGACATTGTACTCATCTATGAAAAGGGTAGAAAGGAGGACCCTGGGAACTACTGCCCTGTCAGCATCACCTCTGTGCCTGGGAAGATGATGGAGCAGATCTTCCTAGAAGCTGTGCTAAGGCACATGGAGGACAGGGAGGTGATTTGGGACAATCAGCACAGCTTCACCAAGGCCAAGTCCTGCCTGACCAACCTAGTGGCCGTCTCCAATGAAGCAACTCCATCAGTGGACAAGGGAAGGGCTACAGATATCATTTATCTGGACTTCTGTAAAGCCTTTGACACGGTCCCCCACAACATCCTTTTCTCTAAATTGGAGAGAGATGGATTCAATGGGTGAACTGTTCAATGGATGAGGAAGTGGTTGGACAGTCACATTCAGAAGGGAACGGTCAATAGCTCAGAGTCCCAATGGACATTGGTGACTGTCCTGGTTCCAGCCAGGACAGGGTTAATTTTTGCAGTGGCCAAGAGAGGGCATGGCTAGAACCATTTTATACCACCTTATGTCATTTTCTGGGAATGGGGGAAGAGGTCCCTTCCAGGCTGGGGTTGCATGGCAGCAATTCATATATTGCCAGTTACTGTGTCATGAGCAGTTGTGTGGATCATTCACCTCTCTTGTACCCTCTGTTATTAATATTGTTGCTGTTACTATTTGTTTTCTTATTTCATTGCTCTTTCCAGTAAATTGTTCTTATCTCAACCCATGATCTTTATCTTTTGTGCCTCCAATTCTCCTCTCTGGCCTGCTGCAAAAGGGATGGGGAGGGAGCGAGCAATGCATCATTTGGAGTGTTTCAGGGACAGCACTAAATTGGGGAATACTATTTCTAAACCAAGACAGTGACCAATTGTGTACTTTAGGAGTCCCTATTGGGACCAGTACTGTTTAATGTCTTCATCNGCAATCCCAGACATGAGTACAGACTGAGATATGAACTTATTGAGAGTGGCTCTGCCAAGAAGGACTTGGGAGTTCTAGTGGATGAAAAGCTGGGCAAGAGCCAATAGTGTGTGTTCACAGCCCAGATGGGCAACTGCATCCTTGGCTGTATAAAGAGAAGCGTGGCCAGCAGGTCAAGGGAGGTGATTCTCCCCCTCTACTCTGCCCTCATGAGACCCCACCTGGAGTACTGCATCCAGCTCTGGGGTCCTCAGCACAAGAAAGGTGTGGACCTGTGAGAGGGACCAATCTGATTTTTATTTATGCTTCAACATATGTTATTCCTTTAAGAGCTGTACGTGCGCTGGCAGTCCCATCCCTAGGGAGGCTTTGCCTGGCAGCCAATCAGGGCAGAGAAAACTTCCACGATCGGGCTGTGAACGACCCCCTGCACTGCCCGGTGAGACAAATGCCTGGATGCCCGGGAAGAATGCCCGTGAAATTGGTCTGGGGGAGGAGCCTTAACACAAAAAAGCAATTACCTGCAACACAACGGGAGCCTTTTGCTTTGGGGTTTTTTGGAGGGAGCAGGGACTCGTCTGTAGGGCTAGCTCAGCCCCCCTCCCCCCTTCGTTCTTTTTCTCCCTGTGGTCCTACTTCCCTGCCCATATTTGCTCTGCCCTGCTTCACTGTTCCCGTGAACCAGCTCGTCACCGTGACGACTTCATGCTCTGCTGCCTCCCCGATGGAGCGGGGGCTACTGCAACTAGCCGCCGCTGCTTGTACCTAGCCGCGACTGCTGCTACCACTGTGTTTCCTGCGCAGCCCGCCGCACCAACCTGCCATAGCACTAGCCCTAACGACCACCTTGCCGCCGCGCCTGCATCCAGCCGTGACTGCCGCTGCCGCCATGTTCCCCACGTTGCCCGTGGCAATAAGCCCAGAACATGTGCCCGCAGCACCCAACCTGCAACCGCCGCCGCCCGCAGCCACCGCGGCCCGGCCCTGAAAGTCTGCAGCTGCTCCAGGAGTGCACCCGTAGCCACAGCATCCGGTTATCTGCTGACGGAAGGGACACGCAGCCTGCTGCTGTTTGGAAATTGCGCCCAGACCGCCACAAGAGCTACGCAGACGCACCGCGGTTCGCAGCACGCACGTTCCGTCTGCTGAGCTGACGCCGACAAAACACTCTGAGTTCTTGTGGTAACGCTGTCCCTGTCTTCTATTTCTTCCTGTTAATCTCTCTTTCCCCTCTCTACTCTCTTTTCTATCCCACTTCGGTAGGAACACTTACCCTTTTCTATCAATAAATGGTTCTTGGATATATTGCCGCATTTGTGCTTTATTTTCATCCGAGAAATCTATCAAAATAATCCTTCCCGACTCCCCCTTTTATAGTGGAATGGGACTACCTATTAGAGCAGGTCTGCAGGAGGGCCATGAAGATTATGAAAGGGCTGGAGCACCTCTCCTACAAAGACAGGCTGAGAGATGGGGTTGTTCTGCCTGGAGAAGACTCAGGGGAGACCTCACAGCAACCTTCCAGTACTTGAAGGGGGCTTATAAAAAAGGAGATCGACATGGGCAGATAGTGATAGGACAAGGGGCAACATTTTTAAACTAAAATAAGGTAGATTTACATTAGATATTAGGAAAACATTTTTTACTGTGAGGGTAGTGAGGCACTGGCACAGGTTACCCAGGGAAGTTGTGGATTCCCCATCCCTGGAAGTGATCAAGGCCAGGTTGGATGGGGCCCTGATCAACCTGGTCTAGTGGAAGGTGTCCCTGCCCATGACAGGGAGGTTGGAACTACCACAGACAGGTGGTCTTACATAAGTAATTAATGGAACAGTTTATTACCTTTATTCTAATCTGTGTTTGTGCTAAGATAGGAAATTTCTCTTTGAGCAGGAGGGGCAGAGTCCCCTTTTTATGTGGCTTGTGATTTTTCCTAGCCAGCTCTTAGATTACATTTTAGACCTGGCTGCTGAAGATTTTCTGAAAAACAAGATGGAAGGGGAAAGCAATAACCATTCTGCGCTACCCAAAACTAAGAGGAGGAAGAAAATTACCTGACAAAAATGTCCTTTTTTTCAGGTGGCTCTTTCAAGGGTTTGGTTTATCTGATGTAGTTCTCATTGGAAAAGCTTCTTCATACTTCTGTCTATGCTGGTTGAAAAAAAGGTCTGCTTCCTGAAACATATTTAGGTTGGCTAAAAAAATGGAGAGTTTTTCCTTCTGCAGCATTTGTTGTTCCTTTGGTCTTTGCTATTCATGAAATAGCCTGATGCTCAACACTTCATCTTTAGCTGTGAGAAAGCAGGCGATACACTGCAATGCAACATAGTAACAGCTGCTTGAAAATACTTGGTATCTGTGCACTTAACTGTTTGTTACAGTATGAACTGTAAAGTGTAGTGGGTTGACCCTGGCTTGATGCCAGGCACCCAGCAGAGCCACTCTGTCACTCTCCTCTGCAACTGGACAAGGGAGGGAAAATATAATAAAAGGTTCATGAGTTAAGGACAGAGAGAGATCACTCACCAAATACTGTCATGGGCAAAACAGACTCAAGTTAGGGATATTAACGGAATTTATTACTAACAAAATCAGAGCAGGATAATGGGAAGTAAAATAAATCTTAACACCTTCCCCCCACCCCTCATCACATGTTGTTTCTGCCACTTCTCAGGGAGAAGAGTCCTTTCCATGCTCCAGTGTGGGGTACCTCTTACAGGAGAGTTCTCCACGAACTCCTTCAATGTGAGTCCATCCCACAGGCAACAGTTTTCCACAAACTGCTACCCATGGGTCACTCTTACATGGGGTGCAGTCCATCAGGAACAGCCTGCTCCAGCATGGGACCCCCACAGGGTCACAAATCCTACTGATGCCTTAGGTTTTAACTTTTATATTTTTTCAAATCCTGTACTGCCTAGTGTAACTGAAGTTACCACTCTCTTATGCTAAGATAGACATAACAAAGCCTCTCTAGCTTGCTCTCCAAGGACACCCAGATTGTACTAGGCCCAAAAGTGTAGACTTTCATCTTGGGGAAACTACATCATTAGCTAAAGTTCTAATTGGCAAATTTATGCTGATATGCAAATGGACCAAACCTATAAAAGTGTGAAGAACTCGTGACCTGTCATCCATCTTGAGATCCACTGAGGCAGAAGCCTCTGGACCCCCGGGGTGTAACCTTTGAAGGCCTTTCAAATAAATACCTCCTTTATTCCCTTATTCCTGTCTAATCTCTGCTTTTAGGTAGCCAGATAAGGCATCACTACCAGGAAACCTGCTCCAGCATGGGCTCCTCTCTCCACAGGTCTGCAGGTCCCTGCCCGGGGCCTGCTGCAGCATGGGTTTCTCATGGGTTCACATCTTTCTCTCAGGCATCCACCTGCTCTGGCGTGGGTCTCCTCCATGAGCTGCAGGTGGATCTCTGCACTCCCATGGTCCTCCATGGGCTGCAGGAGAATCTGTGCTCTGGCACCTGGAGCACCTCTTCCTCCTCCTGCACTGACCTTGGTGTCTGTAGAGTTGTTCCTCTCACATATTCTCACCCCACTCTTCTCTGGTTGCAATTACATCTGTGCAATAACTTTTCTTCCTTCTTAAATACATTATCAGAGAGGCTTTACCACCATCTCTGATTGGTTCGGCCTTGGCCAGCAGGGGGTCTGTCCTGGAGCCAGCTGGCATTGGCTCTGTTGGACATGGAGGAAGTTTCTAGCAGCTTCTCACAGAAGCTATCCCTATAGCCCCCCTGCTATCAAAACCTGGCCATGCAAACCAAATACATTACATAAGGGACAAGTTATGGCCGTTTGAAAATTCTTTTTTTTAGGTGTCTTATGAATGAAATATGGGTTTGTAGAGATGACTGAGAATGAGATCTTTTGAAAGTGCAGAGGTCACAGGTGAAAACCATGTCTTAGCCTGCATAAATGAAATGCAAGAGTTCAGTTTGTTCTTAAACAGTACATTTGAAGAGATACCACCTTTAAAAGTTGCAGTTTAGCCCTGGAGTTTGTCTTTAGGAATAGTTGCAAAGCTAGTAATTTATATTTAACTGTAATAAAAATAAAGATACTTATAGGTTATAACAGCCATTGTAGCTTTTCTCTTTAAATGGAAATTTTAACTGTGATCTTTACACTGAATTGTCCTTTTGGTTCCCTCATTTCTCTAACAAGGATTTCCTCTTTTTTTCTGTTTTGTACTAGTCAGGTTTAGAAGCTTTTTATAACCATATTTATCTACCTTATAAAGTCTGGTTTGTTTAGAGTTTATAAAGTCATCTTGTTTGGTTGATTTTATGGATATATCCATAGATGACTGAAGGATTTCTTCAGAGCTTGTGTACACTATCACTCCAGTATTTCCCCATCACTTCTGCCCTTGCCCACCTGTACTCATTAATTTATTGTTTGTGCTAGATTCTTTGCAAATTCATGTTACCAGTCAGTCCTTGCTCTGAAAAGATTATTCTTAAACATATTATGCAAAAGGATGTAGCAAAAAAAAAACTGAAGAGGAAGGGTGAATAAGCAAAGATGTGAATATGTGATTTTACAGGTTAAATTGATACGCAAAGATTCCAAGGTGAACTGCATGGAGAGGTGTGCTCTGGAGCTGAGAAACACTAAGGGAGCGAGGCAAGCTTTCCTATCTGGCAAAACCTCCATACCAGAGCAGAGAGAGGCGCCCCAGCCCCCTCTCCTGAGTGGGAAGCCATGGAGCTGTGACTCAGAGGCAACTCTGACTCAGCATGGGCGGTGCCAGAAGGGACAGTGCCCATCCCCACCCATAGATAAACCGCCCCCAGGGAGCGCAAGCAACCATGGCAAGGTAGTTCAGGCAGGCAGGGCACTGAGGCACTGCCAGCCCAAGCAGCGTTGTGGTTTAAGCCCAACTGGCAACTAAGCACCACACAGCTGCTTTCTCACTGCCCCCACCCTGGTGGAATGGGGAGGAGAATCAAAGGAAGAAAACGAACTCTGTCCCACATGAAACCACAGCTCTTAGGTTTGTATGGCTGAATCTGTGACTAATGGCACTTCCAGGATTCATGTGTAAAAAACATATACACATTTCATTAAAATCAGCTGCTGAAAATACAGTATCTTCATCCAACTGTCTGTCAACACATACACAGAACCAGAGGAAATTACAGTAATTTTTTGTCTGTGAATGTTACTGCTGAATTTGTATCTACTTTGCAGTATTTTAGGTTAGTTCTTCTTTTTCCAACACAATTTTAAGTAAATGGGACAGTAACTTCCCTGGTTGCTACAGTCTATGACTGTTTTCTGGTGTTTCTAATGGAGAGTTGCCAGCCCAGCACTGTGGGAGTGGGTTACAAGAAAATGCTGCAGCTGTAAACCAAATTTCAAGGTATGCATGGGTATGTGTGTGACTAAAGGGTTAAAGGTAGAAGGGGCTGAGGCATTATGCAAGCTACTAAGTAAAAAGGAAGTACATTACAGTCTGGCTCCTGGCCAAGCCTTTTCTTTCTTCACTACATCTGAGGGCTTTCTCATTTTCCCACCAGTTTGTCAGAACTGTTCAGGAATGCTGCCTCTGCTGCTAGCTGACATCAGGGTGGGCAATTCAGCTGAGGGCCAGGCAAGCAGGTTGCCTTGAAACACTCTCTTCTCCCCACACCCTCCACCCTGCCAAGGTCCTGTAGACTCCTTGCCTCTTCCATCCCCTTCTTCATCTTCATGCATTATACCAGGGCCTACAGTATAAAGGTAAAGCTGTCATTTAAGTGAAAAATAATGTCTCCCTGCTACAGTGCAAAATCTGCTTTTATATTTTGCTTTCAGCACTGCGAATGAGCTGGTGAAGAGGGTGCAAAAAAGTAGCCTTTAGCTTTTGAACTTTTGAGGTTGGAGGATTTTGGGAAGTGGTGCATCTTCCACCATCAGAGCTCCTGCCCATCCTGATTATCTTAAGCCCAGTCAGATTCTGAAGAAGATTGTGACTTGTCTGCCCCATATGGAGGTGACATGCAGGTATCAGCTAAAGCCAGAAGCACCAGAGATGTAAGGATGCCATGGTGCCATCAGAGATCCTTTAAATAAAAAAAATTGGGAAAATTTCCATAGAAACACCTTTTGAGGGTGACAAGGTATTAATATTTTGGTCTTAAATGAAAAAAATAGCCTCTGTTTGAAATCAATTGCTTTCTGGGTTATATTCTCTTCAGATTCAGTCTCAATTTACGATTCTGGGATACACGTCTTTGCCAATAGAATGGCAAACCTGGTAAGGTGAGTTTTAAACTAGAAAAGGTGGGGGAAAGGGAGCATTATAGAGACCACCCAAGTAGCAAAAGGAGGCTTAAGAGGGAATACCTGCAGCAAGCAAAAGCAGCCAAAGACAACCATAAGACATGACTATGGGGCATCCCCTTGCACCCCCACTAGGATATTAACACACATTAAAATACCTCTTTGAAGTGCCTGTACACCAATGCACACAGGATGGGGAGCAAACAGGAAGAACTAGAGATCTGTGTGCAGTCACAGGGCTTTGATCTCATTGTGATTACAGAGACGTGGTAGAATAGCTCACGACTGGAATGTTGTTAAGGGCTACATGCTTTTTAGGAGATACAGATCAGGAAGGCACGGTGGTGAAGTTGCCCTCTCTGAGGCTACACTTGGAATGTATGGAGCTCTGTCTTCGGGTGGCTAACAAGTGGGTTGAGAATTTATGGGTTAGGATAAAAGGGCAGACTAGTAAGGGTGACACTGTTGTGGGTGTGTGCTACAGGCTGCCTGAGCAGGAGGAGGAAGTGGATGAGGCCTACAGGCAACTAGAAGTGGCCTCACAGTTTCAGGTCCTGGTTCTTGTGGGGGACTTGAACTACCCTGACATCTGCTGGAGAAGCAACACAGTGAAGCACAAACAATCCAAGAGGTTCCTGGAAAGCACTGATGACAACTTCCTGTCACAGGTAGTGGAGGATCCCACAAGGAATGGTGTGCTGCTTGACCTTAAACTAACAAACAGGGAAGGCCTTGTTGGAGATGTGAAGGTTGGGGGCAGTCTTGGCTCTAATGACCATGAGATTATGGAGTTCACTATCAGGCAAGGAGGAAGCAGGACAGCAAGTAAGATTACAACCCTGGACTTCTTGAGAGAGAACTTTAGCCTCTTCAGGGATCTTCTTGGAAGAATCCTATGGGTAAAGGCCCTGCAGGGAAGAGGGGTCCAAGAGATTTGTTTGATATTCAAGGATGGCTTCCTCCAGACTGAAGAACAACACATCCCGCGGATAAGCAAGAAATTTGGCACAGGGAGCAAGAGACCTGCATGGATGAATAAAGAACTGTTACAACTCAAGCACAAGTAGGAAACAGGAGGTAGAAGCAGGGTCAGGTCACTTGGAATGAATATAGAGGTTGTCAAAGAAGAAATGAGATGAAAAAGGAGAAGGCACGTCTAGAATTAAATCTGGCCAAGGATGTCAAGGACAAGAAGGGCTGTATCAAATATATCAATAACAAAAGGAAAACTAGGGATAATGTGGGCCTGCATTGTAATTATGTGGCCCTTATGAGGGCCAGAGCAGTGAAAAAGACTCCATTCTCAAAAATCATCAGAAGGCTATTTCTTTTATTCATGCAAAAGCAAAAGCAAAATGCAAAAAGCAAAGAGCAATCTCTTTCTTTCCTGATCCATGCTGTGAGAGAGTGTCTGTGAACAGAATTGTGTGTGTACAACAAATGTAAGATATAGTTTTTTCCATTGGCCAAAGGAAAAACACCTCTTTCAAAACATCTTTTCAAAATATCGGTAACAAATGAATAATGTTTATCTTTCTGCCTGGGAATATTATCCACAGACGCTCTGACCTTAATGCTGTAAGAATCTCTCACAGACAGAAATTCCTGAAAATCTTTCATGCATTACCATGGGCCTGTTCCTAAATGGACAGGGGACCCTGGTGTAACAAAGGACATAGAAAAGGCAGAGTTACTGAATGCCTTCTTTACATTGGTCTTCACCAATAAGACCAGTCCTCAGGGATGTCTGATCCAGGAGACAAGGGTAAAGGTATGTTAGAATGAAGATTTTACCTTTGTCAAGGAGGATTGGGTCAGACAACACCTTAACAAACTTGACATCCACAAGTCCTTTGGCCCTGACGGTATGTATCCATGAGTGCTGAGAGCACTGGCAGACATAGGCTGCTCATGATCATCTTTGAAAGGCTGTGGTGATCAGAAGAGGTTCCTGAGGACTGGAAGAAAGCACATGTCATCCCAGTTTTCAAAAAGGGCAAGGAGGACCCAGGGAACTACTGGCCAGTCAGCTTCACCTCAGTCCCTAGAAAGGTGATTGAGCACTTCATTCTGGAGGCCGTCTCTATCCACATGTAGGACAAGAAGGCAATCAGGTATAGTCAGCATGAGTTCACTAAAGGTAAGTCATGCTTGATCAACCTGATTGCCTTCTATGATGAAACAACTACCTGGATGGATGAGGGGAGAGCAGTGGATATTGTCTACCTGGACTTCAGCGAAGCTTTCAACACTCTCTCACAACATCTTCATAGGCAAACTCACGAAGTGTAGGTTGGATGAGTGGACAGTGAGGTGGATTGAGAACTGACTGACTGGTCTGAGGGCTACTGCATGAACTACTTCCTGCTTGATTTGTTCAAAGCCTTATTGCTGCTCAGGGCCCCATTGGAAATCATTCTTCTTCCAGGTCACTTTATAGTGAGGGCTGATAATCAGACTGTAATTTGGAATCTGCATTCTCCAAAATCCCACAACACCTAAGAAACCTTGTGGTTCTTTATTACTAGTTGGTGGAGCCATCACTGTTATCTTATTAATAACATCCATTGGGATCCGACAATGTCCATCTTGCCTTTTTATTCCTAAAAACTGTATCTCCTGTGCAGGTCCATTGATCTTACTTTGTTTTATGGAAAAAATGACTTTCCGAAGGATTTGGACTATTTTCCTTCCTCTCTCATAAAGTTCTGCTGTATTGGCCCACATGATGTCATCAATGTATTGCAGGTTTTCTGGAGCTTCACCCTGTTCCAGTACAGCCTGGATTAGTCCATGGAAAATAGTCCGCTTGTCTGGGTGACATACAGCATCTTCCTTAAATGAATACTTTTCCTTCACACTTGACAGGAATCGTCTCCAGAGGTTAAGGATTTGTGTCCCTCTTCCAATCGCCTTTTCAATGCCTGTTTCCCTAGAAAGTGATCCCAGCTGCTTGGCTTCCCTATCCTCTAATTCCAAACTGCTAGCCCTGTTACCCCAGCATTGGTGCGACCAGGTGATAATGTGCTCACGTGGATGATGGCTGAAATATTTTTGTATCTCCTGCAGTTTGCTCAAGGATAAGGATCAAGTGGTTACATCTTGGTCTTGTTCTGCTTCTTCCTCCTGTTCCTGTGATGGCCTTGCTTCATCCTCCTTTACTAAACAAGATACTTTTCATTGTCCATTTCTTCTTGTGTGTAGAGGAGACTGATACCAGCATGGGTTTGTGCACTGGTTCAGCTCCATTACTCATTGCTGGGGTCCAAGTGCTTTTAGTGCTTGTCACCAGGGTTTGAGTAGCTGCAATGCTTGTTGCAGGGATCGAAGTAGTGGAGTTTGAGCAGCCACAGTACTTGACACTAATTTGAGTTGTCGCAGTGCTTGTAGTGAGGATGAAAGTAGCTGCAGCATGCCTCCAGAGTTTGTGGTCATGTAGTGCTTGTAGCTGGTGTTTGAGTAGCTGCAGTGCCTGTTGCTGGAGTTTGAGTCCTCCTCCTCCTTCAAGCTGCAGTGCTTGTCATGGGGGGTTGTGGTGACCACAGATGGTTCCTTAACCCTAAACAAGACCTGAACCACATGCAGCAACATGCTGATTCCTACCAAAAGGGCCAGGATGGTTTCAAGGGTATTCAAAGGATAAGCAAAACCTTTAAAATTCTCAAACGCTACTGTAATCAGCCTGGGGGAAAAGGAAGGAAGGAAGGAAGGTTTCAAGGAAGGAAGGAAGGCCTTAAAGAATCTAGAAATGAAACAACGCACTTTTGAAATAATATTATTATAGGAGGTTATATAAAGTCTGGTCTTTATTGGAGGCCTCCAAGGGGCAGATATGGAAAATACCCAAAACACCCACCCCCACATAGGGTTAATACAGTTTTATAAGTTTAGCAAATTTGCATATTTGACAAAAAATCCCCAATTAGGAGCACAAGTGAAGAAGTAATCCTTCCCGGTTCAACCCTCTCTGAATCTTGCACCCCCTTTAGATAGGGACTAAATGTTGTTTATAAAAATGTCTTGAAGAGCTGTTTTCAGCCTTGGTTCCCAGGAAGAACCAAGATAGGATAGGAACTTTGTACCCCCCGGAGCTTGGAGCCTCTGGAATGTGTTTTGTCTTTCTACCTATCAGGGTAGTGAAAAGGTAGGGAAAAGTACTAGGACTAGCTACGAATATAACAATAGGCTACAGAGCTACAAATATANGGAAAATGTATAAACTTGTGGAACAGGCAGAGGAAGTACACTTTCAGTTCCACAATAGAAAGGAGAGAGAGAGGGAAGAAGGGAGGCAGAGAGGGAAGAAGACAGGACGGCAGAAAGGTAGGGAAGGAGGAAGGAAGGAAGGAAGGAAGGAAGGAAGGAAGGAAGAATGAATTGGAAGATGTTTCTCCCATAAGTTTGCTCTCCAAGGAAAAAAGAGAAAATGTATAATTATTAATAGTTACCACTAAATACTTCCTGAAGTACAGAGGCAACAGCAATGCTGAGTACACATACCAGATTAGGTTCATGACCAGTGAATCTATCATGTCACACTGTAAAGAACAAGACAATAATAACCTTAGCCTAGGCTTCATGGACGATAAACATCAACACAGAAGACACGCCAAGAACTCCTGTGAGCACACATGCAGGAACACGCACAGGAACGCTGAGAGCAAATGAAAAAAAATTGTGACCAGCAACTATTAAACTAATAGAATAAATGCTTATAACAGTTTTGTTTTAACACACTCTGGTCAGATCTGTCATTATCTCAATGCTTCCTGCTTCATGTTGGATGCCAAAAATTACTGTTGTGGTTTAACTCCAATCATCAGCTGAGTACCACACAGCTGCTCACTCACACACACTCACACACACGCCCCCAAACCCCCACACACCCACCCCCGGGTGAGGAGGAGAATCAGGAAAAAAAGTAAATTTTGTGGGTTGAGATAAGAATAGTTTAATAATTTAAACTTGATAATAATAATTGTAGCTGATATTGTAATTGTAATTAAAAGAAGAGAGGGAGAGGAATAAAACTCAAGAGAAACAAGTGATGCACAAT
>VZRF01013669.1:72828-85006 GCA_013396875.1 Vireo altiloquus | reverse complement strand
AGAATGGTTCGGTTTGGAAGGCAGCTTTGGAGATCTATCTAGTCCAATATTTTCTTTAAAAAAACCCAAACAAACACACAAACAACCCCAAGCCAAACAAACATTCAGAAAAACCCCCAGACAAGGAGAGGCCCGTGCCTCCTGTTGGTCTGTCCCTTCTCTCCCTCCAGGAGCGGTGGGATTTGGGGGTGGCGGTGCCTGCTCTGGCGCGGGAGGTGATGATGTTCAATAGCGCAGCTTGGCTGCAGCCACAGCGCAAAGAAATGGGGACAAAAAAAGGAAAATGAGGTGCCAGGGGAGATGGGGAGCTTTTCTAGACAATTTTTAGTAAGGGTTGCTTGTTTTCTAATATTACCATGCAGGGATTGTATTAAGCAAAGTCCTTATTCTCCCTGTGTATAAACAAAAATATATTATTTTATTCTTGTTATTGCTATTAGTAGTATTATCATAATTATGAAACCAGTTATTTTTTATAAACATCATTTTTATATATTACTAAAATATTATATTAATTTTCTACCTGGTACTTTTTAGCTTGAAACAAATGCATACAAGCTTTATTTTCAGTAGTACATTATGCTCTTTAAGCTGTTACTAAATGCCATTTTATAAACACTATGCTTCCTGAAGGTTAGAGAATGCATTTTATTAGAAATGCTTTACTCTAGGCTGTTCAAGAACTATATTCTTACCAAATCTTCAGGTTCTAACATCAGAGACACTAAGCAAGGATTTCCTTTTTAACTTGGACTTTAACTTAGTACTTTGGGGAATGTGTAAGTGGTTTTTATTCTAGGTGTTTTATAAAAGCCTAAGAATACAGAATTAAAAAGCAGTGTGTTTACTGGTGCATGTTTAATATAATAACTTTCTCAAAACAGTCTTTTGTGTGGGAGCATGGTAAAAGGCTTCAGTAGTTTAAAAAAAAATGATGCACTGAGCTATTTAGCTTGTATTAGCAACTCTGAAGTTCACAAAAGAAGGTAATACTGTGAAAAAATGTCTTGGATCAAAATTCATGCAAAACTAATAAAGATAAAGGCGATAAAATCAATTTAATTTCTGGAATTTAATTTTGAAGATGTAGCAAGAGTCTGAAAGCACATCCAGAAAGGATTGTCTGCAAAGAGGAAAGAAAAGCTTTTTGAAAATCTACTCCTTGTGTCTTGCCTCTAGCAATTGCATGCAACAACCTGTTCTTTCTGTCTCCTACCTACAGTATTTGTAGTCTTTGTTGTCATAAACAATTTGGGATCCCAGGTGTTTGCATTTATCAATGTTGAGCCTGCTTGGTCTTGCTGTGGAGAATCCTAGGAATTCTAATCCTGAGAAAATCTGAAGGTTTAGTAAGAGTTGATCTGAGAGTTACAGTTTAATAATGGCTATGTAATACCATCCATGAGTTAAGCTGTAAATTATGCAGTGACAGGTGTGTGAGTTGTTTCTTATTAATACCTAATTTTCTTTTATTTGTTTATCAACAGCCACAAGCAGCGAGCCATCCTGCCATTTTCAGAATTGTAAATGAAATTTTCAAGTAAGTCTAGAAATTACTGTGGGAAGAGTTTTAAATGACCCATTTAAACATTAAGGTTTTCTTCATGAGAAGAAGCAATATTATAATCTGCAATATATTATAATTTCAAGATATCTTTCTCTTTACCTGTGTGCTTTAAAGTCCCCTTCTGTGTAGTACACTGCAAACAATGAAAAATGATAAAAATCTTACGAACATTAAATAAAAATTACATTATAATAATCAGTGGTACCATTGACTACATTGTATTTTAGCCTTTAAAATTTGTAATTTATTTTGTACTTCAGTAGAGATTTTCAGTTGAAATACAGTTTTGAGGTGAAAATTATAAAGGCTGAAATGGTTTTGCCCATGCTAGCATGAAGGTGGCATTTAGGAAAAACTTTTGTACTTACTAGTGTAGCCTCTTTTACATTTTGTTAATGTTTTTCAGGATTTATGTTAGATATGCTCTTAATGGCCTTAAACTGTCCATTTAATGCCTTAAACTGGCCACCTGTAATAATGAATTTGGTTTTGAATGCCTTAAAAATACATTTAAGCAACCAATATATTGGTTACCACCAATATATTGCGGGTTTCTAATCCTTTATACTTAGCTTTCATTGGCTTTTCTTTTCACTTGACTTAACACTTACTAATTTTAAGTAGATCTGCTGCCAGGGTTATCAGTAATAACAATTCCAATGCGACAGTGATGTATTTGGTGACTGACACCCTTTGCTCATCAATTGTCTCCCTTCTTAAGAAAACAGGGCTCCCAGGTACACATGTTTGGGGGCATTTGTGTTTCCGTATGCATGTTTAAGTTCATGCAGGCACTAACAGAAGAGCCTTTGCTGTAGAAACTGTAGGCCACTGTATTATGAGTGAGGCCACTTGGCAGCTCCTGCTCTGGCACTCCTTTGTTGCTGCAGTCCAGTGTCTGCACACAGATGGCGTTCTCTGAAGAGCTCAGACTAATCACTTTCCCAAAACAAGATGCTCTTAGAAATTGATGTGACTTCAGCAGACATGTACTGTTGTCTTAGCCTGGAGGCTGCATATTGTGAGGGTACAGGGAGACAAAATTTGTTCAAGCTTCTTGGCTTATTTAGGGTCACGGTATATAAAATGTTTTCTAAGAGAAACATGTGACTTCACTACTCTTTTACAACCTTTTCCTTTGGTAGGCAGTAGAAATGGATGAAGTTTCTTAGCTAATGCAACACAGTATTTCCTAGTAAAACTTTGCACTTCTATTAATGTTTCAAATTGTCTTAAAAAATGGTGTTTTGCTGCTTCTAAGCCTACATTTCTGCTCCCTTTTTTTACTTTGGATTGTTTCTGCTTAGTGTCCTTGTTCCTTTACATTTTTGGTATTCAAACCTTGATGTATTTCAAGAATACTATGTCTCATGTCCTCTTGATATTTACATGAAGCTGTGTATGTTAGCTGGCTTTTGCAGACCAGTTGGTTTATGCAGCCTTCTGTTTATTTCTGTTGTATTGCTCTAAACATCCTTCCAACTATTTATCAAGTGGTGTGCAGTTGTTAAGATACTATTCCAGTTGTAATCATGTGTGAGGTTTTAGAGAACTGCTGATATTGTACTTCCTTGTTTGGAAACTGTTAGGTTTCTATAGCTGGTAAAACTTCTTTTATCTTTGGAGTCAGTATTCTCTTAGAAGTATGGATCTAATCATTGTGACTCTTTCTGTAATAACTTCTCCTGCTATTCGCATGCATATTGAAATTAATTGTGCTAAATTATTTTATCACAGTGGTATTACTTCCTTCTTTTATTTCCCAGTGCTTTCTTGCTATATGTGGCTATACAGAAGTTCATACGCCCAGACTGTCTTCAGTTTCCGTGTACTGTATCTTCTTTTTATATCAGAGATTATATTTGCCTGTAGTTTTGTGACATTTCTATGTTACAGTAATGTATTAGCTCTTCATATCTTTTGGAAGGAATTAAGTAATTCTCTAATACTTGTATCTCACTGGCAACTTACTTTGAACATTTTTTCTCCTTTCTACTATTTGTCTTTCAAATAAGAGAATGAAAATTGCTGCTACCTGTTTTCTCCACTTGCTCCATTTGCTCAAGGTTATTTTGCACTATATAAGGCCAGTTGAAGCTTTCACCTTCATAAACATTTGGAGTGGCCCATGAGATTCAGTCCAAAAAAGCACTATAAAGTATGCTTAACTTAATCATGGGAAGAGTTGCTCTGAACACAATAAACTGATCAGATGCCAAATTTGGCTAATAAAGTTGTGCTAGTCTTTTTAATTGTATACTTATTTCCCCATGTTGGTAGGATAAATCATGTGTCTGCATGTATATTGTATATATTTACTAAGCCTAGTTTCTTTGTAGGAGTTGTGTATGTGGTTTGTTTTTGGGGTTTTTAAAATTAAAAATAAAATCTAAAAAGCCTGCAAAGTTAGTATTTCTAGTGGTAGTGTAATGAGCTCAGACACAGTTTGAATCTAGAGCATGCAAAGAACATACCTTTTTCATTCATTTCAGTTAGCAGTTGTGTGATGGGCAGGCTGATGACCTGATCTGTCATATCTAACTTTTCGATGGTTAGGAATGCACTGATGGAAACTGATGGAACTTCAGGAGTTATGACAATAATACAGGTGTTTACACAGCTCTTCCTTCAGGCTCATCAGAACGAAAACAAACAGGTTAGTCAAGATCTCTTTCTTAGTGTTTTTTCCAGTGAGAACATGCAAAATTTTACAAGGAATAAAACAATTTTATGCTTAAGAGAAGTGACTGCATATAATGAGGTAAATAATAGCATCTCTCTATAGCTGCATAGATAAAGTTCAGTTCAAACAGTTTTCTCCTGTGCATAAAACTACAGTGTGAAACTAGTATGTAAGAGCAATTTACCTAACTTAAACATCGAGTACATCTGCCTAAAGTAATTTTCACAGGCTCAGTTCCCCTGATGCTGAAGTTTCTGCCTGTAGAGTGAACATAAGCATGAACATTCATCTTCGATAAAAAGGAGGGAAAATGCTAGGTGCATTTTTCTTTTGTAGTAGCAGGGTCTCTGATAATAAATGAAGCAGAGATAACAACCCCATTCCCAGTCCCCTAAATAATTTAAGTAGGATACTGAATAGTCATATTTTTCTGTTCAGAAGGTAAAGACATGGAATACATACTGGTTTCAGTTTCTGGTCTTCAACAGTGGCCTCCCAGAAATTTTCCTTGGTCTAAATTTTCAAATTTCATAGCTTAGTCTCTCTTCCTCTGCACAGATTTTTATACAGGTCTTACTGAAGTGAATTAAGTGGAATTATTTTGTGTTAATTTAAACAAGAGCAAGATCAGTTTCTTACCTTAAAATTTAAAAATACAGATATGGAAAAGTCTTATTTTACATACAGCTTGCAGACTTGATTTCAGATTGCCAGGTCACATGGCATTTCACATGCTAACAATCTTGTTTGTTTTTTGAAATCAAATTCATACAATGCAAGTTTGGAAAGTAACCTGTCTTTTAAAACACTTCACTTTGGACTTAAGAAAATTTCCAGTTCCTCTGATTTTTTGCATCTTTTGAGAGAGATGGTAGTTAAGAGAATGCTGTGATTTCTTGACAATTGTGGCATACTGGCCTTTAATTAGCAGTGTGATTGAATCTGTCTTCTAGCTTCAGGCAGCTGTCTTGCTTAATACATGAGTGCTGTGCATGGTAATCTTATGCCACCCTGACTGCATGGAACAGCACACTGTGTAGCCCCAGGTGGGATCAGTGGGTGAGAATGAAAGTAAAAGATTCCACACCCATCGGACACCCAAGAGCTAATCCTGTTGTGCAGGTGATGCGTTTTCTTCAAGGTGAAAATCCTTCACCTGCTGGCATTGCAACACGGACTACTGCCTATTTTTCTGAAGTGGTTTTAAGTATTTCGTTTCCTTTATTTCACTTCTATACAGTGTAAATCATGGAGTTCTAATTAAGGTATTATTTTCAATGATAGAATTTAAAGTCCCTTGTCTCACAGTTGGTGAATCAGCTGTAATGCTAGGTAACAGTTTGCTTGCAAAAAGACAGGTACAAATCGCTTCTGAAATTTTAAGTCAGTTAGATCTCCTTTTTTTTTTGGTTATACCATCATTACATATAAGGTATCTGTGTTTGTGGTATCTGATTTCCCTTGGCAGGACATAATGTGCTCCATTAGCATTTAATAGAAGAGTGGTAAAAAAATTAGTAACAGAAGATGGAGTGGGTTCTGCCTGGTCACTGAGACCTTTGGAATTTATACACAATTAATTGAAATAACACTATGCAAACATGCATCCATAAAATTTGTAGAAGAACTGGGTCATGTCTGGTAGTTCACAGGTTTGCATGATAGGAGAAGAGTGACTTTCTGTTGCAGTGTAGCAGTTGTCAGAAATAGCTATCTTTTATTATAACTTTGTAGACCATTTAGAAAGAACAAGGTTTGGAAGAAAGAAAGCTGAAGAGTGGGGAAAGACAGTGGTACTGGGTTTAGAATAGTCTTTTTTCTTCCATGTGTTTGGAGACAGTATTAATGGAACATGGGGTTTAAACCTACTTAGGAAAAAGGCAGCACGCTGCTGACTCACACTCAGCTTGGTGTCCATTGGGTCCCCAGATCCTTCTCTGCCAACTGTTCTCTGGCGGAGTGGCTGCCAGCATGTAATGGTGCCTGGGTTTATTCCTCCCCAAGTGCAGGACTTTATACTTTCTGCTTGTTGATGTTTATTTGGCTTCTTTTAGCCCATTTTTAAAGCCTGTCAAGGTCCCTCTGGATGGCAGCACAACCCTTTCATGTATCAGCCACTCATCCCAGTTTTGTGTCATCACCAAACTTGCTGAGGGAACTCGCTGCCCCTTCATCCAGTTAATTAACGAAGATGTTAAATAGGACTGGACCCAGTACTGACCCTGCTGTGCTCTTGCAGTTACTGGACTCCAATTAGATTTTGTGCCAGTGATCACCACCACGTGGGCCTGGCTGTCTCAAAGGGAGTTGGTGTTGCACTTGCCCACACATGCTCCGTGTTAGACCTGCCTGTTTGCAGAAAAAAAAGACTAAAGATGTGCTACTGCTAGTCTCAGTTACACAAGCAGCGTTGACAGTGTACAAATTGCATGTACTCAGATAAACGGGGCAAGTCTGTTATCTGCGACCCCCCTACCTGGTGCTGAATCAGATCCTAAGAATTTTAGGTTTTCATTTTTGAACAGTTGGCAATAATCTACACAGTGCCCTCAGATTCTGTAGATGTTATTAGTTCTTAGTTTAATGTGGTCTCTGAATATGTTTACACTGAAAAATGAAATGAAACTAGTGTCTCTTGTAAGCTCTGCATATTAAGAGTGAAAACTTATGTGATTACAGGGAAAAAGACTTAAGACTATTAAGATGTCATTTTCTTCATGCTCTGAATCTTTTTTGATGCACATACTTTTAAAATCTAGAAATAATTCCTTTTTATAAGCAATCATTTCCTAAATATCCACTATCTTTATGCAAAATCCTAAAATTAACTATAGAGTTAATTTTCTGTTCTCTTGCGTCAGTCTGTATGGTTAATTACTACCTTATATGAGATTATTCACAGTGGGTTTGTTTTGAAAACTGACCAGAAATCTCTTAAAATAATGATTTTGTGTCTTAGCATAAATTTCCACTGAAGGCATACTTTCCGTATCATCACCAGCCCCTTGTAAGAGGTTTAGTCAGACGTCCTTTTGGTAAGCTTTTCATTAAGTATTTGCAACATTATGAATCTGCATGGTCTGTATATATCTTAAAATAACTTTAAAAAGGATAAAGATAACTTTTTGCCATTTCCTTAATAGGGTATATTTGATTTAGTAATTTTAATAATATTCTTTTATGTATTTTTCTGCAGAAACATCTAATTCTTATATAACAATACTACAGATGTAACTTTAAAGAAAACTAAATCAGACACGAATAACAAAGAAGGAATGCATAATTATGAAGGAATTAAGCCACGTTACAGAGATTGTAAAAATACTGCAATCTTCTTACGTTATAATGCCAGTAATTGTTATTATGGAAAAATTCATATGTATTTCACAAGAAACAGGCTTTCTGTTTCTCTCTGAGGCTTGAATTCTGATATTTTAGGTTGCAAACCTAATTTTTTTTCAGGTTGCCTATTCCTTTAGATCAAGAAACCACTGTTCAGTGTGGTATAGCTTTTTATGAACAATAATTAAAGCTCAGTACAAGAGCCTCTGAGAATGTTACTGCACTGATTATATATTAATATACCTTGAGCAAAGGAACGTCAGCCTCATTTCAATATTCCTAGTTGTACTTCCTCATATGGCTTTATCAATTAATTGTATGAAACACAGTAAGTAAGTATTGTTGAAAACTGAGAAATTTTAAAATGAAATTTTAAATACTTTGTGATAACTGAATCAAGTTGGAGAAATCTTGTAGCTACCTTAATGTTTCACTGTTATGTTCTAGTGTGCAGGCTATGATTTTAAGAGTTTGTTTTCATCCTCCATCCTCAGAACTCCCTACTACATATTGGTCTCAACACTTGAAACACATTTCGGATATGCTCAAAGCATTAGTAGAAGATACAAACATTAGGTAAGCAGTATAAGATCTTTGAACTTCTTGTCCTTTGCATTTTAGTTTCCGAAAGGTCATGTCATGTGAAGTCATTAGTGGTTACATTTCATCATTTTCATATTATTCTCAAAACAGGGCTTTACTTTTAAGAATAGGACTTAGATTACTAACTGAGTGTGAGCTTTATAATATGTGTATACCTGACCAAGATGCCTCTGAGGAAACAAAATTTTGTCATTCCTTCCAACAAATGTCTAGCTCCGTAACTGAAATGCTTACTTGTCTATTCTCCCATTTCTCCCTCAAAACTTTTAACCCTGTTTTATGAAGGGGCTCGGCTTTCTGCAGGCTTGTGCAAACATCCAAACTGCAAACTTCTTTGGTTTTGTAAATATGTGACTGCGGTATCATTTTTGTTGCATTACTCTTTGAGCAGTCACTCCATATTTCTGACCTGCTGCCCTTAGGGTTTGTTTGTCTACATGAATTATGCTTTGGTAGGGGATGTTCTGGGACTATATGAAAAGAATGAAAAAACATACATCTCTATCTGCTGCTGCCTTGTAATTCTTTCTTATCAGGAGTGTGATGAGACCTGACTCGGATAGAGCTTGGATACAGGTGTTCTTAGGTCTGCTCTGAGAGTGAGCTATCCCGAAATATGTTAAACAGCTTTTAAATTGAGAAAAAACAAATTAATTTTGATTTTAAAGTTGAAATACATCAAAAGAAACATAGAACACCAAGGCCAGCAAGACTTGCAAAACAAGATCATAAGAATCAAAGAAACAGCTGGGTTGGAAAAGGCGTTTGAGATCATCTAGTCCAACCTATGACCAAGCACCACCTTGTCAACACCAAGTGCCACTTCCAGTCTTTTTAAACGTTTCCAGAGACAGTGACTCCACCACCTCTCTGGGCAGCCCATTCCAATGTCTGATCACCCTTTCTGTGAAGAACTTCCTAATGTCCCACCTAAACCACCCCTGGTGCTGCTTAAGACTGTGTCCTCCTGTCCTAACACTGGTTGCCTGTGGGAAGAGACTGACCCCCACCTGGCTGCACCCTCCTTCCTGGTCATTGTGGAGAGCAATAGGGTCTACCCTGCTTNAGTCCAACCTATGACCAAGCACCACCTTGTCAACACCAAGTGCCACTTCCAGTCTTTTTAAACGTTTCCAGAGACAGTGACTCCACCACCTCTCTGGGCAGCCCATTCCAATGTCTGATCACCCTTTCTGTGAAGAACTTCCTAATGTCCCACCTAAACCACCCCTGGTGCTGCTTAAGACTGTGTCCTCCTGTCCTAACACTGGTTGCCTGTGGGAAGAGACTGACCCCCACCTGGCTGCACCCTCCTTCCTGGTCATTGTGGAGAGCAATAGGGTCTACCCTGCTTCTCCTTTTCTTCAGGCTGAACACCCACAGTTCCCTCAGTTGCTCCTCACAGGACTTGTCTCCAGACCCTTCTCTGGACTCACTCCAGCATCTTAACATCCTTCCTAAATTGAGGAAAGAACTGGACACAGCACTCAAGGCGTGGCCTCAACAGTGCTCAGGACATGCATACAATCACTACCCTGGTCCTGCTAGCCTATTGCTGACACAGGCCAGGATGCCATGGGCCTTCTTGGCCACCTGGGCACATGCTGGCTCGTGTTCAGTCTGCTGTCAGTCAGTACCCCCAGCTCCCTTTCTGCCTGGCTGCTGTCCAGGCACTCTGTCCCAGTTTCCCCCTTGTGTACTGGAACAAAGACACTTTCAGCCATGCTTGGTTTCAGTTAACTCATGGGGGCTTTTTTTTTTCTGCTGAGTGGCAGAAAAAGCTTTTTGTTGTTCCCTCTGAGGCCAGGCTGTCTGGTGGTAGCTTCTCACTTTCTGTATGAGGTGCAGTTCAGTGCTGTGTCTCGTCTGTTCATCCCTGAAGTGTGTCAAACCTTTCTGTCCTTGGAGTGTGACCCATAGCTGACCCTGAGCTCTTAAAGAAACATATAACTCAAGCTTAGAAGAAAAAAATAAATATCATCCACCACGATGCATTACAATAATATAACCATGTATGCTCTCCTTTTGTTGCCCAGCCCATCCTTGGCTTAAATATAGTCTTCTTCCCCCTTTGTTTTGAATAGTACATTAGTTTGAACGGTATTGTACTTGGCAGAATATACTCTTACTTCCTTTAGAACTCCTGCAACAATTTTGTTTTCTACCAAACCCATCCAATTACAAAGAAAATGGATCTGACATGTTCTCAGTAGTAATATCTATGAATTACTCAAAACCATACTCAATTTTATTTTATTGCTTTATTCCTGATTCTGTATTCTTTCTACTTAATTAGATTTACAGAGGAGAAAAAAATACTCTTACACAGCATGTCCTGATGCTTCTTATATCCAGTGCTCTCATTTTATATAGGTTGGTTTTCAATTTTATTTTATACCAAATGTGAATCTTACAGCAAAGTGCTTTCTGTTTCCTTCTAATCAACAGATTGCTTCTGTGCTGTGTTTTATTATTATATGTAGTAGTCTCAGTGAACAGTAAATGTTACATGACATTTTAAACCAGAAATCAGTTGATCAATTGATGAATTTATGTACCTTTTGTGGGGGAAAATCCCAGAAAAAGTGAAGGGCCACTTTTGGCAATGACAATGGAGCATAGGTGCCACTACAGAGCAGGCAGAAACAGCAGTGGGGACAGAAGTGGAGGTACATGCCTGCAAAACAGGCACTGTAATGGCAGAAAATCTTAAAGATAATGGTAACTTCATTAGCTCCTGGAATTTCCAAGATCTCTTGTAGTTTCCTTGTACAGCACAGCAGCTCTTTGCGTCCCCAGAATAAAACGTAAGAAAACCTTCCAGTTCTTTCAAGTTTTGCCACATTTATTAGGAGTAATTGTTCCTAGTTCTTAATCTTAATCTAGTTGCTTTTCCATTTGTCCTTCCATGCTGAGTTTTAACTTTTTGCTTCTGAGACACCTACCATGAGTTTGCATCTCCTCATTAGTTCTCTTTAGTCTTCTTTAAAGGAATGCATATGAGAAAGCATGGAGATAAGTAGTGATCCTTTGTTAGAGCGATAATCCTTTTGTAAACACCTTCAAAATTTTCATTTAAGAAGACATGAATTTTAAGAGTCAGGAGGTATACTTTAAAATATGCTTTAACTTTATATTTAGTCCATCTAAATGTAACTCCTCATGAATTACCAAAAAATATGCACTTCATGAATTTCCAAAAAGCAGAAAATAAGCTTGGAAAGCAACAGAGAGAAAGTGAAAAGCAACAGTATGTTAGAGTGTAATATTTGAGATATGATTTAAAATTTTGGAAATCCTGCAGCTGAAGAGTATAAACAGTAGGGATTAATTTTATTGTGCATCTTTCCATACATATTATTTTGCCACAGTTTATTAGGAGCTGCTGTTAAGGATAGTCTGTTCTACTGTCAAAGTTGATATGTAGTAGCACTGGGTGTGTCTCATTTGATCATGATTTCAGATAATATATTAAGTAGTACATGGCTGTATGCTTAGCACGTAAGGTATTCTCTGTGGAAGAGTAGTTTAAAGATTTTTTTTAAGTTAACTGTTAGCACCCTTAGTAGTTAATTTAAGGCAATTAAAAATGTTAAATAATGAGAAATACTCAATTTTATCTGTGTTGTTTTCCAGTTCTCTCAATGACCTTTTTGAAATCTGGTTTTTGGTTGCTTGTTTTGGAGAATGGGTGGATATTGCAGCAGAACAATTACTGAAGGCTGCTGTAGAACCAGATGCTGTGCTGTGGCTGCTGGCATTTTACTACTGTCCTAAGAATGAAAATCAACAAAGGACTCAAACAATGGTAGGTAATGGAATGATAGTAAATGGCAATAAACAGTCAATAGTCTGATTATATCTTATTGCTGTAAAACAAATAGTGCACACCAGAAAAATGAAAGGTATTGACACTACAAGGTCTCTGGGAATTGTGTTGCAGTGGAGAATTTGAAAGATCTTTTTTTTTCTTGTGACATCTA
>VZRF01013669.1:61741-72797 GCA_013396875.1 Vireo altiloquus | reverse complement strand
TTTTCTTCTTTTTAAAGTATAGATTAGCTTTAAGTATAGATTTATAGAGATTTTATATATATATAATCTATATAGATTAGATATATATATTTATAGATTTATCTTATAAAATAAGATTTAAGTATAGATTAGATACAATACAGATTAGCACCTTCCTGGCTATCTTTTGGATAATCAGGGTGTTTTTAATCATAAATAAAACTACCCTAGTGATGGTATTTTTTAAATCAGTGTGGCAGAATTCAGCATTCCAGTGTTACGGCATCTTCTGAGAAGGAAACAAGAGAAATCATAGCAGTTGAAACCGTGAAGATACTTACCAAACACAGCCTTGAATCCTAACCTTGCCCAGCTATTCTGCTTTCTCTCCAGTTTTTGGCATGAGATACTGTAATAAATATGTGGTATTCCCATATGCTGGGTTGGTAACAGAAGGAGCAGTGTTCTAACCTTACACACTGTACTGCACGAAGAGTGCTGTGTGTCTGTGTAGGCAAGCAAATACTTGAAAGCCTTTAATTTAAACGTATTATGCAAGTCTGAACTAGCCCAAGCAATTTGATCTATCATGCCCAGATTCAAAAGGCTGTAATGTGTCTAGTTTTCCTTAATTTGAAAATGGATTCTGCTGAATTTAAAAATGCACCAATACACCACAGTAGTAAATTTAAATTTTCTTTAAATTTACATCTAATGGTCCACTTACAACATTGTATTACACAATATTTTATTTCCTTTCCTTCCCCTCATGCCTCCCAGATAGCACTACAAATGAAAGATTACATCTCAATCTCTTATAAATTTCTTTTTCTCTTTCATTTCTTACAGTCTAGGAGCAGCGGATGGGATGTTGGTTGAGCAGACTTAGTTTAGAGCTATGGTGCAGTAAAGAATTTTAGAATGTAGTTTTGGGAAAGAAGGCAATACATGAGAAATAAACATGAGTGAATGAAACCATTGCACTAGTAGGTGCAGATCAGTGTATGGAATATTGTTCTAACTCCACAGAATGAAATCACTTTGTCCCATATATGAAATCATCTCCCTGTGTGTCCCCTATTCCATCAAGTTGTTATTCAGTCATAACATAAGACAAACTTTCGTGAGAAAAAAGCTTTTCCACTGACAACCCACACAGTGACTCATCTTCTCCAAGAGGTCTGGTATTTCAGTTCCATTATCATTAATTTCTTAGGTATTTGAATTAAGACTTTTTTTTTTTTTTTTTTGCACAGGTCAGGCTACTGCAGAAGCATTCCCACACTTCATGCAAAGCTTCTACCTTTAGTTAGGTTTTTGCTTTTTTTTCAATTTGTCCTTTGGCGGATTAGCTCTTAGCTCTTTCCACCGAAGTGGTTTCTACCTCAACCTCAGCACCTTTCACTAGTTAAGGATTAACATGGTATGGGAACTCCTGGTAGATGCCAATCTGGAGTGCTTGTCATTCAGCATTATTTTTGCGTGGAAAGATGTGTACTTGTGACTTAAGATACTGTCTTCCTGCTCTGTACTTTGAGTAACACCTTTATATCAGCCAGAATGTAATACACTGGGTTTAAATTATTTAAAGAAGTAAAAGGCTATTTTTGCTGTTCACTAGAGTTCACTCATATGTGCAGGACTAAATATTCTCCTCCTCATTATTTTTTCCCTTTGTTGCACTCTTTTCATACCTTTAGGCTCTGAAACATTGAAGGAACAAAACTTGGAGGCTGGCACTAAGACTGAGATTCCTAGGGTACATGGGCTCTTGGAGCAGGGCCACCTGCTATCCATCTGCAGTCTCTGGCACATGTGATGCACAGAGGGATAAAGAAGAGGAATTCCAGTTACCTTTTACAGATCTTGGTATTATTTGTGCCTCACATGTAGTTGTGGACTTAATTAAGAATAGCAGCTTTTTCAGACTATTTTGTGTGAAATTTGACTGTTAAAAAGGGTAGGTCAGCATCAAATAAATGTCTAAAAAAACATTGTCCCAGTGAATATCCTTGAGATGCAGGTGTCCTTTTCCTTTGGTCTGCCGAGGTGTATTTTTCTGTTGTTCCAGCTGATTATAGTAATTTGTATAAGTTTTTACAGTTTAATAAAGTGAACAGAATTATTATAAGGATTTTTTTGCAGTAGTTCCTTATAGTTTTTTTTCTAGAGGTGCCAAAATCCTTTGTTTCCTACTCCCAGTAAAAATTAGGTTTTATTGTGTAACTCACAACATCAAAACATAAGTTGTGAACAACACAGGAAGAAGTTAAAACGCACATTCTTACCAGAACATTTTATCAGCTGAGGTCAGGCTGCATGGAGATTTAATTGATTTATAGCAGCAATGCTGAAATGAGCACTTGAGCAGCCTTTGTTCTTTTTCCCACAATGCAAAAATCATACCATGTTCTGCTGAGGGACTTGCTCCATTTCCTTATATTATTAAAAAAGGTAAGATCCTGGCTTGATGCCCTGTCTGCTTCATTTTTAAGACCAAAGAATGTAAAAAAATCCATTCTGTCCACATTTGTGTGTGTGAATCAGCATAAAAGAAATGTGTACAGCCCTTCCTTTCCTGGTTTTCCGACTGCTTAAATTCAGATTCTTTTCATGTTTGAGAAGTTTCTCCAAGGATTCAGCTTTCTTTTAGTGAATAAATCCAAAGGAAAAATACCACAGATTTGACCTTTACTCTTTTCTGATCCTGCATCCTTTGAAATTATTTTCTACAGGTAGAAGCTCAAGCAGTCTACAATCATCTAATGATGCTCTTCAGTTGTACAGACGTTTCTCTCAAAGACCTGGAGGCTGCTGTACACAGGATAACAGGTATAGAGCAGTGTTGGAACCAGTGTCTTACAACACATCTTCTGACCAACTTTTTGCTCTTTTCACCTGGTGGATGTAAGATTGCCCAGGAATGTATTTACCATGTAAGTATTTCTTCCTTTTTTTTTCAGGTTAAGTTAAATATATACTTATTTTACTATTTTGGGTTTAAGTTTCTACCTCTTAATAATGAGAACACATAACAGAGAATTAAAGAAGACTGTGACTACAACAGCCATACCTAACCTGCTACATATCTATTTCAGCTACAGTCAAAATACTTTCTATTCACTTCTTGCTCTCACTGACAGGGCTGCTGTTTTGACTACACAGATGCAGAAACAGTTGAAGTAATAGCTTGCAGTTAAGGGATACCTACAGTTCATTTACACATGGTACAGATAGCATGTGCAAACATTTTGATTTTCCCATAAAAATTATCCAACTGCTGCTGAGATAATGGAACTCTCTTCTCACTGTTTTCCACTGGGTAGAACAGCTGGTTGCTAGGTCTTAGCATTGATGTGGCAGAAGCTTGATGCGATGGCAAAAGCCAGTGAGGAAAACAGTGTGGTAATTGAGAGAGAAGGAGAGAATGAAGAGCTAAGACAGTGTCTCTTAGGGTGTGAAAGAAGCTGAAGAGAAGTAAAATGCTGGAAGCTTGCCATAGTGTCTTCCTCTTGGGTGATGACAGCCTTTAGGTGTATTGGTGCAAACTTGTGTCTCCTAAGATAAACAGTGCTATCTCAGTATAGATTAGAAATCCATTCCTAACTATAAAACCATATTCTTTTAAGAAGTGCATGCCCCCTGTGCAAGCAGTCTCGGGCCAGTGTGTAGTTTTAACACTTCCAAAAGTTCTTCCATTCAGCAGCAGTGTGGTCTTATGTATTGAACTGTATAGGGTATATGGCATGTGTAAGGCATCTGATTTTATGACACAGCTGGCTGACTAAAAAGACATCACATTTTTCTGTTTAAGAAGGGCTAAGATATTTATCATATCCTATGGTGCAAGTTCACATATGATCAATTTTCTTCTCAGCATGTCATGATAAAGTTAGGGGGGTCGTATAGATGTTCCTACAGACTGCTATTTCTAGTTGTTCTTCATGAAGAGAGTGGAGCTGTTGAGCTGTGATGCTGTAGTATACTAGCCTGCTACTTTAAACTCCTCCAGGAGGACCAAAGGCTGTCTTCTGCTTCTTTATAGATAGCAATATAACTAACTTTCAAAACTCTGAGTATTTCCCAGTGCAGGGTGGTCATGAGCTGTTGCAGGCCACTTTGTTGGTTAATCAGCCTGATTAATTTTGACTGAAGCTGTATGAACACTAATGTGTAGCTAGGCTCTCCATGTGATTTGAGAAGGACTAAAGACAACATATGAAAGGAAGAACTGATTTGGGATGCATGGCTGTGGAACTGATTTGGGATACATGGCTGTTGTTTTGTATAGCATAGTAAACTTTGGGTTTAATACAACAGATAATGAGGAATCACGTTCCTCCTGATTTGCAAAAATTGCAGCTTAGGGTCTTTTCCTGTTTTTTTTCGTCTATTGGGGGAGTGATTTCTTTTTACTTTTGAAAGGTTTACAGAATTGGATTGTGTCCCCAAATACAGACAGAAACTTCATATGCTTTTAGTTGTTTTCTATAGCAATGACTTAAAAATTATTATAGTGTCTATCCATTTGTGTTTCCTTTAAAAACTTTCTGGTCTCTTGATTTGTTTCATTTAAATTTGAGACAACAGCAGAAATCTCAAAGTTGCTCAGTGCCACTAGGATGTATGAAAAGAGATACCTCGGGCAGAAGTTGCTTCTCACATGTTCAGTGGTGAGGGACAAATCCGGGTTTGTTGCAAATATTGCTGAAGAATTCTTAGTATTTAGCAACATAATTGCATTATTTCATCTTTTGTGTTTCCTTTCAGATTACTAAGACAACTGATACAAACAAAGAAGTTTATAACCTTCTTATCCGTACTGCATACAGATTTAACCATAGTGGAGAAGAAAACCAAAGGACTGTGAAGCTGCTGAATGGACTTCTTCAAAAACTTACATCGAAAGCTTAGAATTTTAATGTCATCTATTTATCGAGCCAACAAGTCAGATCTTTATCCAGGTGTCAGACTTCCATTAGCATCTGGCACTGCAGGTTAGGGCAAAAAGATACCTATATAAGCTGTATCTGCTAATTTATATTCCATTATCTGTATTTAAAAATCTGTTGTTTGGAAATGTTAACTTTTTGAAACATAATAGTTAATATTAAAGATGCTTGAAAATTGCTTCTGAGTACCTTCTGTAACAAGAAACTTACATAATTTAAAGTAGTTCACTCATCTCCTTGATGTTTATCTTGCTGAGGATCAGTTTTTCTCCCGAACCTGCATGGTAGGGCTTTTTAACAAGTAATATCCAATTGTTTGATTGTTAAGTTGTTACTAAAACACTTTGTTCTGTGCTTCTGCTTTTATGAAACTAACAATGATCTCAAGGGATTCATAGTGTTCTCAGGAAATCAGTGATGTTTCCTGAACTCTTCCCTTCTTTTTGAAAATGTTTCCAAAATGAAACTCTTCCCAGATTTGCTAAATGTGGGTCTGCAGCTTTCATGGGACAGTGTTCTCCTCAAAGTACTACACCAATAACTGGTCTTCATCAACAGATACTACAGGTAGAAAATTGCTTGCAATACAGCTCACTTAACAGCATGCCATGACTGATGCTATAATTTATTCATTTAAGAAATATGGGGGTTTTACTCAGACAAAAGAGGGCAAGCAAAACAGAGACATAAGGACATTTTACAGTTTGAGGGACAAATTTCCTATAAAGGTTGCAACTCACAGCCTTCCCTTTTGTGTCCAGCAGTAGATTGGTTACTTCTTTGTTTAGGTTTTTTGTCTCATGACTGCTCCATGCTCTATGAAAGGAGCATAGACAGGTAGCAATGGCTTCTGTTTTTACTGTAAGGAAAGTATTTGTCCCAAGAGGTTTTGTGAACCTGTTTCTAGCTTAACTAGAAAAATAAGCATGGAGAATAGTATTGACAGAGCATCCTAACTTGCCTCAGTAATTTGTTCTCCTGCATTACTAGCTGTAATACCAACACTTTTCCTATGCTACTCAAAGATGCTACTTGGAATACTATTCTTGCATATAGAATCAGAGACATGTAACTTGAATTAATAAAGCTTTTTGAATGTAGCATTTGTTTTTGAGCAAGGAAAAAGAAAAACAATGTACTTAGTGTCCCTTGGCTGTAAGAAGTGGAAAGTTATTTTCTGTTATGCTGTTGACTGATTTCTTACAATTTTGTTCCCAGTGAGTCATATTACGGAAGTAACATGCCCTCTCAGTCAGTTTGCTAGTAAAAAAGTAGCAAACACATAATGTATGTGCAAATAATGTAGAAAAAAAGGGTTTTTTTCTCTTTTTTGATAAAAAAATATTTTAAAATGAAAATTCAGAAAGAGATATCTTGCAATTTTTCTGTTGTTAATACCCACACATATCTAAAAAAGTAAAATCAAGCAATCCAGTCTTCTGTTCCCTGAGTACCGTAACTGAAAAGCGCGGGATTAAACTAACTCAGAGGTATTAGTCTAGTGGAAACAGATGTGGAGTGATCTATCTAGAATGATAAATAATCTAAAATTTTAACCCAAAGGAAGAATGATTTTTGTTGTTGTTGTTGTTGTTTGTTTGTGCTTGTTTAATATCTAATCTGGTTGTTGGATATCAGATTCTTTGGTTGTGTTTTCTCCATACTGTGCCTATATGCAATTTTAACTATGTAGAAGAAAGATTGGCAGAGTTTCAATATCTGATTCTTGCAGATTAATTAGGTGAATGAAATGGGTATTATATTTAGATGTGTATTACAGTTTTTGGACAGGAATTTTTAAGTATCTTTTCACTATGTTTTTATTTTTCCACTGATAAAATGCATGAAAATTCTTCAAATTTTCTTTAACAAAATCAGTATACTGATAAATAAGGATGAATAATTTCAAGCAGGAAGGAAATGTACAATGAAGGCAGTAAAAAACCATTGTTTTCCTGTGTTTGGCTTCGTAAGAAAAACAGAATCATTTAAATATTAAGGAAGGTTTGCTTGTTTCAGGAGGCTCTGAGGAAGAAGCCTAATTGATGCTGTCTGTAACTTAAAAAAGATACATCTGTACTGGCATTCTTTTTGCTCGATTTAGCATAATTGTTATAAATCTCTGGTATTTATTTTTCCTTACTCTTTCACAATGCTTGAATTACGATCTAACTTTGATATAAGCTGTGATTTTGTGGGATGTTGAAGCTACTTCTGTTAGTTTGCCAGTGGAAGGCTACAGAGCAATTTGGTAGCTCTGCGTAATGGAAGATTTCTCATAGGGTGGCTTCTGCAGTATCCATCCAACATGCATCTTTTCCTCTGTAATTGCTGCTTTCTGGAAGTGTTCTTTGGAGCCTTCAAGGCGGTACTTTTATGCTGAACCAGCCAACAAGTCCTGAAATCAGACTTCAAGTAGGTTGTTCCCTTGAATTCTATCTCCAGCACACACCCTGGTTCTGGACAGTACACTGAACATAGAACTTTTCATGCTTCAAGGTATTTTTTGAATAAGAATACAGACAGTAGATTTTACTTCTTAGTTGATTATGCTTCTTTCCAGTCTAAGACTGCTAAGTTAGAACTTCTTGAATTCTGCAGGCTTCGCAGCATGGTGCTGGGTGGTTTCTATAGATTTTCTTTAGGCAGAAAAAAAAGGTCATTTCTGTGGCTTTTACTTAATCAAGATCTCAGTACAGTGCCTATACAAAGCAGAATATATTTTGGTTTATCATGTATTGTCAGATACTGAAATTTAGCTGACCAACAGTAACATTTAATCTATTACATCTAGCATTTGTGATTAAGTTTCTGTACTCTCAGCATTGTAAGTGCCAAGAGATGTTAATAGACAGAGTGAGTTGATACTAGTTTCAGTAAGCCGAAATCTGTGGTATATATTTGGTTTGGCAGGGGTACAATTAGAAAAAATCTGAAGCATTAGCATCATAGAAATGTAGGATAAAACATCTAGCACAAATTACTTGCAGTTACTAAGCAAAACACTATTAAATCAGGTTTACACTATTTCATTGCTGTATCATCTAATGACAGAATAAAGTACTAAGGTTCTGTGTAAATGAGTAATGTCATGCTCCAGTAAAATGCAGTTTTCCCTGTGATACAAGAAAGGTGTAGAAAGGGTAATTTCTGACATGGAAAGGCAGTTTTCTACTAGACCCAAGTTTGAAATGTCAAAACCTGGAATGTTACGGGAGGAGTCCTCCACGAGTTTGAATTTTTTATACTTTAGTCTGTAAAGGCTTTCTTAAGCAACCAGCATGTTTTCTTGGGCAACACCAGTAATTAAACCACTGTAGCTGAATGTTCTGGTGCTGGAGGCATCCCACTACCACTTAATTCATAGCAGTGTTCAGATGTGGGCCTGCTTAAATCCAACTCTTCTGGCAAGTTTTCCTTACTTGTGAAAAAGCGTTTTCCTAAGTGCTTGCCTGGATTTAAAAGATATGGTCATGGTAGACATTCCATCTTCTCATCTAAGCAGAGAGTAGCTTATTCTGGGAATTTGCTCTTAGGTGGTCTGTTCACTAATGACTGCCACAGAGGAGTTTCCCTTGCTTGTACTGGGCTTCCTTTAACCAGCTGTCTGGCTGCTTGAAAGGAATAAACCTCACCAGATCCTTCTGATGGCTTGAGTGTGTTCACTGTTGTCTGAGCTGCCAGAAGCTAGCTAGGGACAAGTGCTGGACTGCTATCAGCCACTGAAACAAAAATTTGAAATGGCAGCTGGCTCTAGCTGAGTTGTAGTGATGCAGTTCATATCTAAACTAAAGCAAGGGTGGTGCTTTAGTTTACATTCTATATTCTTGCATGTGTGTGAAGGGAGGGAGTGACAAAGAAGATGAAACCCAACATGTCTGAAACTCAGCTGTAGAAATTTAGCTGTGATTTTTATATTCAATACTGATAGAATTAGGAAGTGATTAGTTAGAATATAGATAGAATTAGTTCCAGACATGACATTCCATTAACCTGCATATCAACAAGTGGCACAAAAAAGTCCAGCAATACTGTCTTTAACAGGTTTGTGTATTTAACTAACTTCTCATCTCTTACTGCCTTAAAAGCATCTTTCATAAGCCTTCTGTATTATGTCAGATGATAGACTTATTTAATAAAAAAGTAGATCCTTAGAAACAATGACCCTGTCTTCTGTGCTTTTCAGTAAAAATATCTTTTAGGCCCCTGAACTTCTGCAGATGCATAATGCTGTCTTGAAGAGATTACATTTTTACATATTCTTGACTAAACATTGCGAATTACATAGTTGAGATTTCTCCCATCTATGTGTCATTTATGTATGTACAGTTCATTCCTTAACATTTTGTTTCTTAGCTTGTGAGTTTACTTTGAGGCTTCGAAAATAGGTATATGCAATATGTCATTTGCCAGCCTACTGTTTAAAGTTTCTGTAATACTTCACATATGAGAAAGCAGCTTTTGTTTGTTTTGACAAATTATGCCGTAACTTCTACTCTGTACAAGTTTTCTGAAAATAGGACTTTGGCCTTTTTATTTCCAACTAACTTGCAATGATAGCGGGAGATACAAATTTCCCATATGTACCACTGTTCCCTGTAGAGACTACCACTAAGTGTTTAGGTGCTTTAATCCCATGACTGTGCTACACTTCCATATCAGCTTCAGATGTCTGAGAATAGAGAGAGAAAAGCCAGTATCAGATTCCATGGAAGAGGAGAGAAGCCTTGAAATACAACACAGGATTAATTTATATGATGGAAATTAGTGATATGTGTCTGCACATTCAGGCATTTTTTGAGTTTCTAGGAGGCAGGACCAATAGCATCTTTTCTGGAAACATGACAAAAGTACTTGTCTTTTATCCATAGACCTGTAAATTTCTTCTAATGCATTGCAATACCCACTATTACATTTCAGCTTTCTTTTCTTGTGTGTTTGCTTCTTTGCTGAAGTACAAATGGCCAGTGCTGAGCACTCCACTGCACAGCACACTTTCCAGGCCAGAGTGAATTGCTGTAGTTGCTTTCTCTCACTGCCTTGACCTAAGCCATGAGTGGATACTGGGCAGGTGTCAAGCCCAAACCTTGAATTAAGCAGTAACATCTGTTTTGGAAAGATAATTTTCACTGGGATTTAAAGTCTTGAGATAACAGCTGTTGACTGTTTTTCATCATGGCTTTTCTGATCTTGATTTCATGAGTTCTTTCTGCTTGTCGTATTGGCAGAGCAAGCTCTCAGATGCGCCTACTCTTTAGGCAGAAGCATTACCTTTTTTTTTTTTCTTCTCTCCCTCTCTGGCCAGGATCCAAGATGAAGGTACAAATGGTAGATCCAGTGTCTCTTTATTTTTGTTGGTTTTATTTTTTAAATGGAATATCCTAAACCTATGTAAGCATCATAGAACGAAGTTTAAGAACTTGTGTATAAAATCACATATGGGCTGAATATCTGTTTTTCTACTGAGATCCTTCACTCACGTACTTCTAACCACACAGCAATCTGTAAGTCACCTACTCCCGGCCCTGATTTCTTCAGATTGGCAAACTTCTCATAGAAGAATGAAAGAATAACAGTGTGGTTTCAATGCTGTCTCCCTTCTGCTTCAGAAATCAGGGATTTGAACAGCCCAGTTGGTAACCACTTAAACTGTAACTCTGCTTTGGGACAGTTCTTCAAAATGCATCATAGAGTCTGGTAATCCACATGCATTTAAAGAAAGTATAAAAAGAACTGCCATGTCACATCCTGGTGTGGATCCCTCCAAAGGGAAAGGGCCTCCCTCTTTCCTCTGCCAATGAGGCAAATTGATGACAGCAGGTGAAAGTGGAAAAAAAGCCGAACTCTTTATTTACACAAAACAAAACCAGGGTAGAACAGGAAAAAACCTCAAAATACAACAAATGCCCAAAAATACAACAAATGGAGAAGGTCAAAAAGCCATCCAGCCAGACAACCAGTCCCCCCAGTCTCCGGGAAGGGGAAGGAGAAGCGCCGGCAGCAGCCGGAGCAGGGCAGATGGAAGGAAATCCCGCTGGTCCCTCAGGTGCCGATCCTCCTCCTCCCAGCAGGTGAAAGGTTCGGCGTTCCGAGGGCTCGCACCAGCCGGGGCCACCCCGCGGGCT
>VZRF01013669.1:44789-61411 GCA_013396875.1 Vireo altiloquus | reverse complement strand
TCAGTGGCTTATCTCAAGATTCATCATCCTATTGTGAGACATTCGACCCAGAGGGAGGGACCAGGCAGTTCATCCTGGATATAAACCGGGATGTTGAAAACCATAAGCAGCCTTCTTCCACTGGGTATCCAGAGGACGAGTGCTACACGCCTACCAGTGAATCTTCCAAAGAAGACCAGACTTTTTCTACAGGATCACTGTTTCAACAGAACCACAACCATCGCTTCAGGAGGACTGCAGCCACCAGCTTACTGGACTGCCACTGCTCTCAGGGCGTCAGGTCGTATCTGACTCTGTCAGTCTAAACCAGTCCTTTCTCCTGTTTTGTTTTTATATATATATATAAGTAAAAAACTGTTATTCCTGTTTCCTATATTTTTTGCCTGAAAGCCCCTTGATTTCAAATTTATAATAATTCGGAGGGAAGGGGGGTGCATCTTCCATTCCAAAGGGAGGCTCCTGCCTTCCTTAGCAGATACCTGTCTTTCAAACCAAGACACCTAACAGCTCAGTTTTCTTTTGTGAATCTGAAAGACAGTTTAGCTCTTGATTTTTCAGACATTCAGAGAGTAAGCAGGAGGAAGAACCATTCAGAAGGAGGACTTCCTGACTGCACTGGGTCCTCACCACCTCTAAAACATAACCAGAAAGCACAATCTTTAACAGCCCTATTTCAAGACAAAGAGGGAAATAAGTTTTGGTTTTCGCATGTTATAAACCTGTAGTTTTGATGCTGAATGCTCTTGATGCAAAAGGACAGTGCTACACCAACTTTTAGCATTAACCTTCGTTCTGTGATGTAGAGCTTTTCTCAGCACCACATCTACCCTTCAGCTGATGCTGGCATTACTTCATACTGGTAAAAGCCAATCAGCTAGCTTAAGAAATAAATAAGACTGGTCTCTCTATTTTCTTAGTCTGGATGCTTTCTAATTCCCATTCCTTCCTTTCAGCTATCAAGTAAGAAATTTACATTCCTGTGATTTGACTGAAGAAAGGAGAGGCAAGTGCTGGGGAGAAGGTGCGTGCAAAAACCGTAAAATGTCAGCAGGTGGGCTTTCCTGTTCATGTATAAAATTGACAGTGTTGTGATTATTTATCTGACTCTTCATCTGTGTAAAGAAGTGTGCTGGTTTAGGCTGGGGTAGAGTTAATTTCCTTCACAGTGGCTGGTATGGGTCTGTGTTTTGGTTTTGTGTTGAACACAGGGTTGATAATACAGAGATGTTTTTGCTGTTGCTGAGCAGGGCTTACACAGAGCCAAGGCCCTTGCTGCTTTCTGCACTGCCACACTGGTGAGGTGACCAGGGGTGCAAGAGAGGCTGGGAGGAGACACAGCCAGGACAGGTGACCCAAACTGACCAAAGGGATATTCCACACCACATGGCATCATGCTCAGGAAATAAAGTGGGGGAAGAAGGAGGAACAGGGAACCTTTGGAGTGATGGCATTTGTCTTCCCAAGGCACCATTACACATGATGGGGCCCTGCTGTCCTGGAGATGGCTGAACACCAGCCTGCCCATGGGGAGCAGTGAATTAATTCCTTGTTTTGCTTTGCTTCTTTGTGTGGCTTTTGCTTTCCTTATTAAAGTGTCTTTATCTCAGCCCCTAAGTTCTCTGGCTTTACCCTTCCAATTCTCTCCCCAACCCTGCTGATAGGGGAGTGAGCAAGCAGCTGTGTGGGGATTGGCTTCTGGCTGGGGTTAAACCATGAGAAGAAGAAAAAAAGTTCATTTATATCATGTAATTGCATTTTTTTGTTATATTCAAGCAAACAGGAACAATGTTTTCCCTCAGCTAAAAATAGGAGCTTATTAAGAAGCCTTCATACATAGTCAAAAGCAACAGGAGATTATAATGCAAACAGGGCATGATGGGCACTTTCAGCACAAGTGGTGGCAATTAAAAAATCTTAGCATCAGTTTTGCAGGGTAATATTGCCACGTTAGTGATGGGAACAAAGATGGCTGTAGGGACATGTAGCCTGCATATAGGGAAATGTTGGCTGAAGGGGCATATGAAAGGTGGAATGAGGGAGGAGGGGCAGTGGCGTTCCCTGTATTAGGGAACAAAAAAAGTGAAGAATTTTTCAGATGTAAAACTGAGTAAATCAGAATGAAATTTTAATTAGCCATGCTTAGCAGTTAAATAGGTGAATTTCAGGCACATCAAGGGACAGATGCAGACTGGAGTAAGATGGTTGCTGAGACATTTTTAGTTCTGTTATACTTGCAAGAATTGACTGTAAGGGGGTACAGCGGTAGAGCAAATAACTCTAACCACCAAATACAAAAACAACTGTGGGACAAATTTACTGTGAAGTAACAACTTGAGGTTAAAAAAAAAGATGTTTTTTCTATGTGGTAGATGATGAGCACTGTCCTTTCAGGATTAAAGATGAAGTGAAATACGTTGTGGTGCCAAGCACTAGCTTCTCAAACTAGCCTGTTTAGATCCAGTCAAGATGTTTGGGGATTATGCCAGTGGCAAAGCAGCCACCACTGGCCCACAAATAAAATATCTGAGAGTGAATTTCAGCAGGGAATTCATTATTATGTGAGTACTTTTTTTCAAAGTAAAAAAGTTACATTAAGTTACAGGTAAAATTTTGAATGGCCTTAGATAATTAATATACTACTCCTTACTCTTAAATCATGTGTAGTGAAAGTGAGACCTGCTGCAGCACGCACAGATGCCAGCTTGCCTGCAGCAGGGGGGCCTGGAAGGTGTGGGCTTTCCAAATATTTACAGTCCACTTTTGTGTGGAAAGAATCAACTCCGAACTAACAGAGCATTCGGCACGTGGTAATTCAGCTGTGTGTTCATTCTTACAAAGGCACTGTGGCTTTCACCCACATACCTCTGTATTGTGGAAGAGCCTGCAAACAAACACCTAAAATTTTCTCTAGTACAAATACCAGTTCTCAAGACTTTCATCAGCTGTGGAGATGAACTGGCTGGCTGCAGTACTCTGCATGATACATTTTAATACTCCATATAACTTTTCTGATTTGTTTCGGTAATATCCTTTTTCATAGTGCTTTTTTGTATGTCAGAAATCCTTAGGCTCCTTATGCCTACTTGTTTTCTCAAGCTGCCCACTTGCTCAGGCTGCATTTGTGCTTAGACCTTTGTCTCCAGACCTTTTTCCTTTCCTATTGTGTGCAAGGCATGGGCAAATGGGTACAGCTAATTCCCTCCTAAAGGAGAAAGCACAGAGACAGCAGCAGCTGCAAACTCCCAGCAAAGCTGCAGACAGGAAACAGCTGTCAGCAAAATGGTGTGTTTACTCTGTACTGCAACAGAAGGTGTATGACAGGGAATGAATGCATCCCCACTGAGGGGCCAAGGGACTCGCCAGGCCACCCCCTCATTATGGTCTGCCTTTACTCTGAAGACATGTAAGCGGCAGGAGAAAGTAGATGGTGATCCTTGCCTGACTATATGGATACAGTTTTGATTTTTTATCTGAGATAAATTTTAAAAGATACATCCAGAAAAGAATCGCTGAGATCCTACCTAGATGCTAGCCTCATGAAGTAAGTGGGAGATAGCCCAGCAGTGGGCTTTCTAATGCTATTCAGAGTAAAACTGCCAGTGTTTGGAAAGGGCTGAATTATGGATGGGAGGGGGAAAAAAACCCCTACAAAATGCTGTATTTTATTCATAGGGGCTGCCTATGAAAAAGAAGTAGAACGAAACCTAAGGGCAAAGGCATACCTATATAGATGCCTCTTGTCATAGCCACATACAGTCAAGGAATACACTGAATTGGAAGCAACACACAAGGATCATCGAGTCCATCTCCTGGATGGAGGTATCATTTGGAAAGACAGGGCTTCTTCTGATGATTTAGTACACTAAGTTTGGAAGTAGGTTATTTTTGTTTACTTTTATTTACTACAATTAGATTCTACAATTTCCTTCTCTCAGGAACTTAATATAGGAACACCTACCTTGAGATGAGAGAGAATTTTACTCATGATTTTCTCTCTTGAGAGAGAATCATGAGTAAAATGAACAACAACACTGGTGGTTTGTTGTTTTTTCTTTTCTGTTAGGCTTTTGATAGGGCCTATTAAAAACTTACATGAGCAGGATCTACTGCTCCAGCTGGATCCCTACAAATCTACAGGGACTGACAGGATTCATCCAAGAATCCTCAGAGAGCTGGCTGATGTCATCACAAAATGTCTCTTTTGAGTGGTCTTGGGAATCCAGAGGTCCCAGCTGACTGGAAGCTGGCAAACATTGTCCAAATTTTCAGTAACGGCAAGAAGGAGGATGCTGGAAACTACAGGCCTGAAAGCCTCACTTCAGTGCCTGGTAAAGTTACGTAGAAGATAATTTTGGAGGTACTGAAAAACACCTGAAAGACAACACAGTCATTGGTCACAGCCAGCACATCTTCATGAGAGGAATGACAAGGTAACGCACACAGCTGATCAAGGGAAGCCAGTAAGTTTTCAATACTGTCTCTCACAGGATCCTTCTGGACCTGATGTCCAGCCCATAGCTGGATAACCCCATCATGGGATGGGTGAGCAGCTGGCTCATGGGTCAGGCACAAAGGGTTACAGTGAATGGGGTGACATCAGACTGGGGACCTGTCCCCAGTGGGGTTCCACAGGGCCCCATCCTCGGCTCTCTGCTCTTCAACATCTTCATAAATGACTTGGACACAGGACTGGAAGGGATACTGAGCAAGTTCACAGACGATACAAAACTGGGAGGAGCTGTTGACTCCCTTGAAGGCAGAGAGGGCCTGCAGAGAGACCTCAACAAATCAGGGGTCTGGGAAATCACCAACTGTATGAAGTTCACCAGGGGAAAGTGCTGGATTCTGCACCTGGGATGGGGCAACCCTGGATGTATGGACAGACTGGGAAATGAGATGCTGGAAAGCAGTGCCATGGGAAGGGACCTGGGGGTCCTGGCAAGTTGAACATGAGCCAGCAGTGCCCTGGCAGCCAGGAGGGCCAAGTGTGTCCTGGGGGCCATCAGGCACAGCATCGCCAGCCAGGCAAGGGAGGGGATTGTCCTGCTCTGCTCTGCTCTGCACTGGGGTGGCCTCACCTCCAGTGCTGGGGGCTGTTTTCCTGTAGCAGAAGCAGCTGAGGTCACTTGGTCTGTTCAGCACAGAGAGGAGGAGACTGAGAACAGACCTCATTGCAGTTACAACTTCCTCATCAGAGTAAGGGGAGGGGCAGGCACTGATCCCTCTAATGACCAGTGACAGGACAAGAGGGAATGGCCTAAAGCTGTGTCAGGGGAGGTTTAGGTTGGATATTATCATCACAAATCACCGATTTTTCACCCAGAGGGTGATTGGGCACTGGCACAGCTCCCCAGGGCACTGGTCACAGCACCAGCCTGACAGAGCTCAAGAAGCACTTGGACAGTGCTCTCAGGCACATGGTGTGACTCTTGGGGATGGGACTGTGCAGGGCCAGGGGTTGAATTCAATTGTTTTTGTGGATCCCTTCTAACTCAGCTTAATTTGTGATTCTGTAAATAATTATATGGTTTACTTCCAGTGCTCTTTACTAGATTCAGAAGGTTTTAAACTAAGGGTAATGTTTATATCATGTTAATGACCCTATTATACAATACACACATGAGTCTCCTATGCTCTCTGATGAGTTACGTGTTCTAAAGGTGTTCAATGCCACCTCTATCTTTCTTCTTAATCTGGAGCCTCACTCCGTATCACAATGCTTGGATTATCAACAAAAAGCCCTATAAGGCCTAATGAAGGACCAGGACTGCCACCTTTTTGCCATTTTTTAAGGTTTTTGGTGTTTGTATCTAATTTTCTGTTCATTTTCTCAGTTTCTACCATGCATAAATGGTCACAAAGCTGTAGTGAGGGGAAACATTCAAGTTAATACTGCTGAAGCAGACTGTAAGAGCTGTAGCAAACAAAATAAACTACTGCTGTGCTCAATGTTAAAAAAAAAAAGGCAAGTAGATTGTTTTGAAAGAAGAAAAATTTGGCAATATTTTAAAAAGCGTGGAATATCTTACTTGCCCAGTAGTTTTAACAGTATTGGCTATGAAGAGGCTTACAATGCATTTAATTTCTGCATGTTTTGTGCAAGAGTCGTATTCAGGTCTGCATTTTTTCCATACACAATGGAAAAGGCAAAGAGCAAGCTGGTTTCCTTTGCTGGCCTTTGAAGAAAAACCTGTGAAATGAAGCATAACTCTGTTATGAATGGGATCCTGCAATAACGACATCTGTGAGTGTCACTACATTAGAAGTCATTGTAGTGTCTCAGTGCGTTCTTGGACAATTTCCTAGCTCTTGCTGCATTTGAAAGAAGTTGCTGAGTGTCCCTTAATTCAGGTTTTGACACTGTGTGCCTGGAAAGGGGGAGGTCAGAAAATGTGGTGAGGTGAAAAGGAATTGTACTCTTTGTACTGAAGACCCTGTACACACAGGCTTTTACTTTAGATTCTGAGCATAAGAACTTTAAAAAAAATTACCACATTTATTTTTTCTCATTAACATCCATTAAGTAACAACTTTCAGATGCTTTTCTCCTGCTGCAAAAGCAAAAATGGAGTAATTCTTTTTCCCAAGTTTGTAAATTAATGTTGAACCACTGTGCAACGGAAAGACTATATGTACTTGGAAAAAAAAATTTATTTTTACAAGAAGAGTTGATATAGAACAATAGAGTACAAGGGAAATAAATTCACAGATTTTTGTGGTTTAAATTCATACTCTCTGAAAAGAACAATTAAGATGTCTTCTAGAAATGTAGAAAGTCACTGATCAGGAAAGAAAAGATAGAGTTGACATATCACTGTTCAAAAGAAGCATCACAAGGGTATGAAAGACACTTTCATAAAATGGGAGGTCTGACATTTCTGGTAAAATTTAACCTAAACATGACTGAGAGAACATGCTAATCTTTGTTTTTTCTTTAGTCTCATCCCATCACCAGGCTGATGGCAGGTAACTTTCCACAGTTTATTTCTGCTTCTATCTAATCTCACAAGCCCCACCCCAGCCCTTGCTGATTTTATATTGAGGGGTTTTTTTAATATGACATAGAAGTTACAAGCAAAATGTTAAGTACACAATACAGTTTCATCAATTTTCAGAATACCCAAATTAATAAAATTGTTCAAATCAAGAATCTTTATCATCTGCAAACCAGAATGATTGTCTTACCAAAGAGCAAAAATAAACCCCAAATTTCTGTATCAAAGAATTACCTAAAACCAGAGTAACACACGCGTGTGTGTGTGGTTTGTTTTGTGTGCATGTGTTCTCAGTTACAGTGAAGCCTCTAGAAATACAGAAAGGTAAATATTTCTGTCAGCTGATTGTTTTAGAAGTCACATAATCCTTCCTTTGATGTCCTGGGTCAATGAAATCCTAGTACCATCGGGGTTTAGTAGAAGATCTATTAAAAGAGTTGTCTGTGATCTTTCCTGCAACGGAAACAGCATTTAAAGTTATTATTCTGTCACAATGCAGGAATATCTGTGCATTCTTGATTGCCCAGATTTCCAAATTGAATTATTTTTTAGGTTACCAGTAGAGTGTAACTGTAGTTACAGAGTTAACAATGATCTCTTTAACTTTCTAGAGCTACCCACAACAAGGTCTGGAGAAGACAGGAGGATCCATGTTGGAGCACATTCTCTTGGTTATTAGCAGGTTACTCTGAAAATAATGGTGGAGGCATGTTACCAGATCAATACTCTGTGATGTGCTACATATCCACATACCTTCTCATCTTAGGCAACAATCCTCTTAAACAGTACTGAGGTAGCTTTTCCACCTTAGGCCATTTAGTGTCTAACACCAGGACATCATAATGTGTACTGATTCATTTTTTGAGAGAAAACAGCAACAACATTTCTCAAAGGCTCTTAGGAAAGGAACATCTTTTTTTTTTTGCTCTAGGGCTCGACTCCTGTTCCTGCTGAACTGAGCCAGTGTGTAAAATCAGAACTGATATCAGCTCAGTAGGCACCGGAGGACGGGTCCATCAACAGCCTGGAACAACAGCAGCAGCCGTAAGTTGTTTCTGACTGGAGCTGCCACCATTTCCTGCAAACGACACACAGTGCTAAGCTCAAACTGCAGAGAGATCATGACAGCATCCATTAAAGAGAAGACTATAAAACAAAAGCTTTATTGACAATTTCAGGTTTAAGTCACAAACATTATTTCCTCTGACCTTTAGGAAAGCATGGTAACCAAATTACTGTAGGCAATGCCTCACATTTGCAGTCAGACTGAGAACTTAAGGAGCACTGTTTATTTTCAATTAAAACTAAAAGTCTTTGGTCCTCCCCAGGTTGCCTCTGCCTCGTATCCTCCATACACTGAACCTCAGACACATGCATTCATTGCAAATCTACCCCTTCAGCAGCAAGGTATCTCAGCCAGCAAACATTCTCTGCCCTGCACAGAGTCTCCTCTCCCTTCTCTTCAGGTGCAGAACTTAGCCACTGTGAACAAAGAGGAAAACAATCACTGTTCACCAATCAGCTAAGCTCTGCACCTTGCCAGAGAGGTCTCCATCTCGGCAGAGATAGCTTTCGGAGGAAGTTCTTCCGCGATGCTCTGCTGCTTTCCTCTTTTTTTGGAGGGTTTGGGGGTTTGTTTCTTTTTTTTTTTAACTTTCTTTTTTTTGTGTGTGTGTTTTTTATTTGTTTGTTTGTTTGATAGATGGAGAGGATTCCACGCTGTGCACCCATCAGACCGTTAATGGTGAGTTTCATGCTAGCAGCTGCGGTCATGGCTGCGTGGTAATCCCTGGCAATGTGATTTTAATCTTAAGTCACAAATCATCATGCCAGGAACCCAAACAGCCACAACATTAAAGAAAGCTGTGCAGTCACACAGAGTACTGTACTCAGTATCTTTAGATTTTATGTTATAGCTCACCATACACTTCCACCCTGTCTGTAAAGTCAAAGCGGTAATTCTAGACTATTGCTAACACCTGCATACCATGTAATTTTCCTGTGCTAGGTACTTACCATCAGAAACTTGTAGAAATTTTGATTTTATTGTTTCTGGCCTTCAGACACTTGAAGACACCTACCAGATTAAGAATTGTTGAACATAACTCAATTAGCCCTGTTTTAAAAGGTGTCTCCTACCCCACAGCTGATGTCCTGCCACTCTACAGTCTGATCCACCTTTCCCATGAAAGCTTTCCTGGCAGGCACAGTTCTTGTCTATACAGAACAACGTGGCTTTTCATAAACAAACTTGCTTTCATAGTATTTGTCATTAGCTGTATTTCATATAAACAAAGTAAACACTACAAAAATAAAATGGAACTCACTGCCAAACACTGCTAGAACAGACGAAAATTAAGATTTTTGCTTGGTACCAATTAGACGATTATGTTTTTGCTAAATTAGAAGCCTAAATTTTGATACCACAAATGAACTGTAACAACCTGTAACTGTAATGTGAATCACCAAGGCAATCAGTCTGTCAGATGAATTATATGATTAACCAAAAATCTGAGGTATGCTGTACTGGAAGAAACTTTCATACCAACCTTAACTGCTTATATGTTAAACATGCATGTGCAGACACTGTAAGGCTACCTTCAAATGTTCAGACTGAGAAGCAGAAAGTATCTTTGCAAATTTATAGCCTATGGCAATCTTTATTCCTTAAATATTTTTGCAATTCTGCTTCTTGTCTGGTGATTCCTCTCCTTTAATTTCATAAACAAGCTAGCTTCTTCATGTTAAGGCTACTTTTCTTACCTCACAATCAAACTTCAAAACCTCAATACCTTTAACACAAAAACATTTGAATTATCAGCTTGTTCTCACATGATTCGTATTTGCTTCCAAGTCCACAGTTTCATATTTCCACTGTGGGATCAGGCTCTTTTCAAGAACTGTGCTGCCTTGTCAAGTAAACATGCAGCTCTATTAAACAGAAATGCTTTTTGCACAATTGAAATTTTTGTAAGCAGAGTTAAGAATACAGAATGGGAAACAACTGTAGGCAGAGCCTACATGAATGTAATCACTGCTCCCTCAGCTAGGCTTAAGAAAAAGAAAAAAAACCAAGCCAAAAAGATATGTAACAAGAGTTATTTCTCAGCCTAAGTAGCCACAAGCTGTATGGTATGCCAAAGTTTAAGACATTTAGTGAGCTCTGCATATTCTTTCTATATGAAGCAAAATCAGGGTGTTAGGATTAGAACAAAAGATCACCTTTTCAGAATAACATCTCTGCCACCACTTTGGCTGAGGATGCATCCATATGTTCTTCTGTTGCAGCAAAGCATTTCCGCGCAAGTTCTTGTTGTTTTGCATCTTCATTCACCATTAGTTCACCATAGAGATACACACCCATAGCCTGAAAGAGAACATAACACACAAACATCTACCATCAGTAATGACTAGTTAGCTGTTTTTTTGCCATTGACCTCCTAGTACTCATTTAAACTAAAAATGAAACAAAACAGACAATCCAAAACGCAGAAAATACCATTTACTCTCTAATGCCTATTCTCCCCCCTGAGGAACTAATTTTCTCTGTCTCTCTTTAACCCAAGGATGGTTGTTTGTATGCTGTGTTGACTATGAAAAAACAGATTGTAAGAGATCTGTATGATGTCATGATAAGAAAATAATTTCTCACTCCAATTTCCTTGCCACTTTTCAAGTTTCCTTTTACCCACTACTGAATTTTTTCCAAATGTCTCGTAAGAAAAAAGCTTCTCCTTCCTTCAACAGGATACACATTTTCTTTCAAACTGTTATGTGTACTCATACATCCATGAACAAAGACTGGAGCAGTCCACTCTAAAATTCCAATTTGGCAATTCTGTAACTGGACATCAACTGAATATGGTCATGTCTGTGTTTGACTCCCCTTTAAATCTGAGATACAGCTTAACATACATAAATTCTGGTTGGGTATGAAGGCAGGCTTTTTTTTTTTTCTGGACATAGCATCTATAAAAAAAGGTAATGGGGCTCCTGTAGGGAGATATGGGCCACTCCTGTAGGGAGTTCTTTGACCACTGCCAACAAAGAACTGGCTAACTTAACAGGAACTAGAGACTGTCTTTTTTTTTTTTCTGATGATACGTTTTTTTCAGCTGATTACAGGAATTCAGTAAATGTTAAACCACACTTACCAAAACACGATTACACATGTGACAAAATATTATCAGCTTAGCATGCTGACTTTTACAGTTATTGTTTGGACACTTGAAGGACCAGAAAAATTTGGATACCACTGAGAAAACACAACTTTTAATGCTATTCCTCACAATTTCCAGCATTGCCTGGTAAGCTTTAAAAAAATCCTTCAGCCAGAAGGGAAATTTAAAGTTTAACAAAGACTGAAGTAAAAGGAAAAAGTCTCATAGTGGCAGAAACCTACCAGACTCCTTGCCAATTCCCTAAGCATGCTCTCTGACACCAAGAGAACCAAAACCTCAGATTTCCAAGGTTTGCAGCTGCAACGGGTCTGGCAGCCACACGAATGGCCTGGAGTTGGGCTCCAGTTGCTCTCACTGAGAATTGAAAAGATGTTGAAATTTTGTTACTATAGGAATTACCTTCTCTACCCAGCATTAATAATTCTCCCCCAGGCCTAAACATTAACATGCAGTGAACACAGTGGTGTTTTGCAAAACTTCAAAGGATTTAAATAGTCCATTTGCATTTTTTCCCAGACTTTTAAAAAAGCCATGTTACATGATCAGTAAGGACATGCAACTGCTCTGATTTCAGTGGTAATCACACCAGAAGCTGGTTGTGCCATTTACTGTATGCACTGCTGTAGTAAATGAAATAAGGATCACATAAAAAAGTTGCAAAAATTATTTCCCTACACTGCAGAAAATTTGGCATATTATTTGCCATATTATCTCTTCCAAACAGAATGCAATTCTGTATGGTTTTATCAATTCAAGGACTTCTCGAACCCCGAACCTCCAGGTTCTGCTGGTGGTTATCTCCATCCTTTCACAGAATACAAATATGCACAATATATATAACTCCTTATGCAATAATATTCTTTTATGTCTTTTTTGTTTGTTTTAATACAGAGCTTGCCAAGAGCTCTGGGGCCTCCTTATTGGCTGAGATATAAACAGGAGGTATACTTCTGAGCTAGAAGAAAGCAATAATTCAATTGTGCTGTGTTGCCTGAAAGCACAAAATCCTCATTGGCTGTAAATAGCCAATAGTTCATTGTCAGCATAAAAGGTAAAGACATCGATATCCTGCCTAGATTTTGACGTATCTTCACCATTTTCTATTTCTTAAATATATTTTAAATATTTAAAATTCATCCTAGTGAATAAAATTCATCATAGTTAATAAAAATAAAAGTGAAATAGAAAAGAACAAGGCAGAGGTTCAGTTAAAACTGTAAGTTCACAATGGCCTAAATAAAAGGCCATAGTAAGGAAATCATACATGACCAGCCTTTTAAGGCCTTCACAATCTTCTCTTAGCATTTCCCCACCCATGGAGAGGCTATCATTCCCTGGATGTACACTTCTGGCTGTCATCATCAAAACTGAAGTTACCATAGAACTGATTGCTTTGCACCTGCCTCATACCTGCATTGACATTCACAGCCACACTTGCCTTCCTCATCCTGCAAAAGGAACCTGCTGAGAAGTATCTTCCTAGAGTCACTGCTACCTCTGGCTTGCATAAAATGCAAAGAGAGGAGGAATTCTATCCAATTTCACCACTTGACATGAGATTAGCATGTTTAGGTAGGGCTGAATACCCCTACCCTAGGTGGCTTCCTTAAATTACAATGTTTAGGGAACCACAGAAGAAAAAAGTGAGTAAACAGCCAAGTTTTTGACAAACTGCAGAAAGAAAATATATTAAAATATTTTTTTAACTTCAGCCTAAGGGTGTTAAAAAGTTGATTGTTTTCAAAATGCTAGTTTAATATAACTTACTTGATCTTCTCTGAGGAATCTCTCAACATCTCCATACCCAGGCTCATATTTGTGTTTAATGACAAGTTCACACCACCGATGACGAATCTTTGGGATAAAAAATAAAATTAGGTTAAAAAAAAAAAATTAAACTGTATTTTATCTGTGTGAGTGTTAGTAATATATCCATACCAGTTTGGCTTTTTTGTCTTTGTTGGGTTTGTGTGTTTTGGCAGGTTGGTGTTTTTCTCCTCAGCAGCCTGGCAAGTCAGTCAGCTGGACAGAGGAGCGAGAGCTCTGTGCACCTCAGCCTGGGCTCCGGAAACCCAGGATGCCCAAGGACAAACTCCTGATTCCGTGCTAGTAAACGAACACAGATCCAGGCACACATCTGCAGCATCCCCACTGCCACTGTTTCCAGTCTTGACTTTCTTTCTTTTAAGTTAGAGGTTATTTCTTTCATTTTGTTAAAACATGGTGTGGGGGTTGGCGGAGAACAGAGATTACCACTGCAAAGGTCCGGAAAATCCACAAAATATAACTGATAATATCCCCTTTGTAAGTGTATCATAAAAGTGATACAAAGGCTTAAATGTGATTCTGTACCAATATTAAATCCATACCAAAAGGATAAAAATTAGATATCAACCCATGAAACAGGGAACTTTCAGTTAAATGAATTGGTTTTGCTAGTAATAGATTTTAAGCACATTGTTAAGCATTTAAAATTCATCTGCATTTAAAAAGCTGTCATGCTGTTCTACCAATACACTTTGACAAAAACAGTTATTGACACATTGTAACAAGGTTTTCAAGCAAATTACAACTGAAAAAATGTTTTTATTTAGATAGTATGAACATGAATTACATGTGCATCTTTGTGTTGTTGTCTTTACATTTTTGACTTTATTCTTAGCCACTCTAGTGGCGTTAAGTGTCATCTTACTCTCCAGCAAGGCTTGCCTGATTGCAGGCAATGATCAGCCTAACATCTTATATTCCATTAGCTATTCAGCACTGATAGTAAAGGAAAACAGGTAAGTGGAATAACTCCCAATCCTTCTGTTTCAGCCTTTTCTCTTACCATCTTCCAAAAGACAGGGCACCTAATGAAAATCACCTTTCATAGTATGAGTGAAATGTTAGCAGTTTTAATAGTTTTCGTAACTGAGTCCAAATATTATATCAAGTAACTGAAATGAACCCTCTTCTGAATGACAGAGGTAGTGGTAACATTGAGAATTGAAGACAGAAAGGGAGGAAGGGGAAAAAGGCACACTTCAGTGTACTGCTGCTTTTGGAAATAAGTTTTGAAAATCACTTCCTTTTCATCCTAATCCCTATCAACTTTATAGCTCTGGAAAAAATTTCACAGACTTATGTTAGATTAGATGTTAATCCTATTAGCATAATTAGCGAGTGATAAATGCCCACAGGTCTGAAGCAGAGAAAAGTCCTATGTACTTGATACCTCTTTCTAGCTGACCCCTTATACAAAATTGTTTGAACACACCTTATGAAAATAAAAAGCCGTGAAGTTTTGGGGCTGGGTGGATTTTGCACTCGCTGCATGTAAGATACTGAATAGCTAGTGCTGTGCATGATAGGGATAACTGCTGTCTCTTACAGCAATTATCTGTCTTTTTGCTGACAAAATAGAAGATGTTAGGATTCCTGCTAGTGGAACCAGAGCTAAATTTACGAAAGAAATAGCTTTCCTAGATTCAACTCTCTTTGCTGTAGATGCCCATATTCATAATGTAGACCTTCAAAACCCTACCCAGCTGCTGCTTCTCCCTGGAGACACTAAATGTTTCTCCAGTAAATCTTCCCAGGCAATCCAGCTTTGTTGGAGGGTGTTTCTCATAGTACTGAGCAGCTCCTTACCCGGATGAAACTACCCAGCTTGAAACTTAACCATACACCTCTCCTATACACTTAACCAAACAGAATAGAAACACCTTTAAAAGACTGATACACTTTACCCTGCACATTCTTCCACACAAAACGAACAAAGAAAAAATCCAAACATAATTCCTTATGTATTCTCATAACAATGAGGAGAAACATAAGGAGGAGAAAGGGACTGTGGTCTCCTCCTGTGATCACTGCTCTTCCACATTTCATGATCCAACAGTTACAGCACTTAACCCTGGAGGTAAGCAATCAAGTGCAGCTTCTGTGGCTGCTCAAGATCTCAAACTGTGCCTTCAGTAAGAATATTTCAACAGCAGTTTATAGAGTATTCTGTGATGGGGCTCTCTTCGTACCTCCTGGTGGAGCTGTTATTTCCCCCCCAGTTATTAAAGTATTTATTGATCTAAAGGGGGAGTCACAAGATTTCAGGGCCTACATTTCTGAGCACTCTTGATAAGAAGCAGGGACATGGCTTATGGAGTGCAGAAGCCGGTTTGCCCCCAAAACACCCTTCTTAGTGCAACCATTGTAGCTGCCCGGAGAGCAGAACAGAAGTTCTCTCTGTGAAGGCATTCATGTGGTCTTACTTCCTCACATCCTAACGTCATGTATGACTGCATCATGGCCTGATCATCTGAATCCCTGAATGGCTTTGGAAAACACGAACTGAGCTGTGCCTGTTCTCTTAACTTTTCCTTCCTCCATAGGGTTTCTGTCCTTGGCAACCAACATCTATTCAAATAGTTAAAAAGAAAAATATTTATTTGTTGAGTGAGATCTGAGACAGCACACACTTTTCTTTCCCTCTTTTGCCTTTTTCCCTTTCTTTCCCAGAGGGAGTACAAATCCCAGCACATCCTGTGCTTCTGAAATGTGGGTGCTTTGCCAGCTGGGGTAGTAGCAGCATGCCTCTTATCCTCAGATTACACATTTGTCTCCTGTTTTCCAAAAGCCCCAAATGTTCCTGTGGCAGAACAAACTGCAGGAAAACCAATGGCTGCTGAAGGGCCTGTGAAACTACAAGCTCAGTCAGCCCTGCTGGCTCCCTGTGACTCGTACGAGACCCCAGAAAGCAGAGCACAGAAACCATGGCTGGCTCTGAGTGCCATGAGAGAGGCGGGGGGGCCCTGCACAATGTGGACTGAAATATATTGGTTACATTCCTGGCCCCTGAGCCATATGGTGTGTAGACAGCCGTGTTGCCTGAACTGCAGCTAAAACAGTTTCTCAGACACATGCACTATAAAGAAGTAATTTTTCTACGATACTCCATAGCCCTAGGCTGATTCCACAAACATAAGAATTTTAGTCACATATGAGTAGGGTAGGAAAAAAAAATCAGTTCCCAGCATCTCATCCAATGCTTAGAGTGGCAAGGGCAAAATGGGCCCCACAGCTTCACAGGCTAATGAATGAGTCATGTGAACAAGCACTTTTAACAAAACAGTCTCAAAAGGAAATTTTGAAAACCAAGTAGCTTGTGGTATGACTGAGCTAACCATACCACATCCTGTGTATGCTCTTCTTGGCTTTTCTTTTCCTCCCAGGAGCAAATACTCAGTGGCAAAAATAAGAATTCATTAGTCCTCTTGCAGTTTTCTCTCTGCACGTTTCTCTGTGCTCTTCTACAGTTCAGAGATGCACACCATATGTCATTTTGGCTGGTTACACCATAAACAATATAAACTAAACCTGAAAAATAATTTACAGCAATCCATCCTGTTATGGCTGGCAGAAAGCACACAGGACTTTGCTGGATCTGAAGCAACACCTTTAACTGCTC
>VZRF01013669.1:20684-44752 GCA_013396875.1 Vireo altiloquus | reverse complement strand
CCACCCACCCACCCACACTCTTACTGGTTTGGCAGCTGCAAGGACTCACATGCCGAACTTGGAAATGCAATTTATTTTCTCAGCCTGCAATACCAGGCTGAGACCTGTCCTCCCAAGTCCAGGACTAATGGCTGGCACTCCCAAGGATGGGGCGAAGTGGAGCAGAGGAGTGATGGAGGGCCTGCTGACACCTCAGGTTCCTTTTGGATGAAACCTCATTGCTTGGAAATTGTTTTTTCCTCCCACCCTGCTTTTGGAGATGGTGCAGGCCTCTCCACTAACAGGTTTTTAAGCTAAACAAAGTTTGTTACTATGTGTTTTGCAGGACACTACTCAAATTAGTAGTGCATTTCTGAGGCACAGTCCAGTGGCATGAAGACAGACACACTCAGTGTCTCAGGTATAAAATTTAATTTTCGTTAAGTATTAACAACATTGAGATTTAAGTATTGACTAGTACCTACATGGAACATCGTGAAGGGATGCTACTGTCAGATAACAGAGTCCCAAATTTAGGAGCAACATCTTACATAAAAAATTCCATGGGTCTGATAATACATTTTAATTTCGTTTTTAAGAAAAATACACAGTACACAGTATTGGACAGTATTATTTGTAACTCAAAAATTATGTGCATTTAGACGGCTCAGTGGAAGATACCAAGACACCAAAATTTTGTTTGGTCTGTTTTCAGACAATGCAAACTACTGCATGAGATTATTTAAGGGGAAAAACAACCTTAATAAACATTCTAATAATCCAGCTCTAAGTCAGTCCCTTTGTTTTAGCAGCCTCGGCCAAGACCTTTTGGGAAATGGTGCTTGAAGCTGACAGACTAAAGCCAAGTAAGGTACCAAATACACAGCTAGACTTTCAAAAGAAAAGCTCCCAGTGACATACATACCTGAGAAAAAACATTTTTAAGCTATTTTGAACATGTCCTAAAGTAAAGAGATAGTAATTTTTTCTGACCCAGGTGATTCTTTTGCCTAATCCATGTTGTTTATTCTCTCTTGCCCCACACAATCACAGAATCATAGAATCCCAGAATGGAATGTGTTGAAAGGGTCTTTAAAGATTATGCAGTTTCAAAGCTCCTCTCATGTCAGCGACACCTTCCACTAGATCAGGTTGCTCAAAGCCCCATCCAACCCTGGTCTCGGATAGGGCAACTTCCAAGGATGGGGCATCCACAATTTCTCTGGGCAACTGTTCCAGGGCCTCACCACTTTCAGAGTAAAGAATTCTTTCCTAATATCTAATCTACGGCTACTCTCCTTCAGTTTGAAGCCATTCTCCCTTATCCTGACATGCTCTTGCAAATAGTCCCTCTCCATCTTTCTTATAGGCTCCTTTCAGGCGCCTGCAATTGCAGATGGCTGCAATTAGGTCACTCCAAAGCCTTGTCTTCTCCAGGCTGAACAAATCAAATTATTTGGCCTTTCCTCACAGGAATCACAGAATCACAGCTGAGTTGGAAGGAACCTTTAAGGATAATCAAGTCCAACTCTCAGAGTTGCTCTATCCCTCTAACAACTTTGTGGCCTCCTCTGGACTCCCTCCAATAGGTCCACGTCCTTCCTGTGCTGGGGACTCCAGAGCTGGATGCAGTGTTCCAGGTGGGGATCTCACCAGAGAGGAGCAGAATCCTCTCACTGGACAATCAGATAAGCCTAAAACAAATATCCTTATAAAAAGCTTTATATGGTACAAATAGCTTGCTCATGTTCTCAGGCATATGCATACAGCCAAAAAAAAATTTACTTCTTGTGGTCTACCAACAAGACTTAGAAAAAAAGTAATTTAAACCATGCCTTTATTAAAGAGGAAAAAAAAGTTAGTCTTTACTAAGCCTTTGGTTTGCAGAATGGGAGACTAGCTTCAGGGAAAATGAGTACATTTTGCTAATAGCTGGATCCAATTTAAAAGGCGCCATGAGACAACAAATCTAAATCACTGAACAAAAGCAACATACTTAAAGGTCTTAGAAAAAGGGATTATTTGAAATAGAGTAAGAGCTATTGTCCAACAAAATTGAACCTTTATTAAAGGTATGAGGCATCTGTAATCTTTAAAAAACACATAGATAGACTCTATTGAATAGACTATTATACACAGATATTATATTATACTATTAATAGATACACTATTAGTACACTATTAAACACATAGATAGACTCTATTTCAGACTCTATTGAAAAAATTATTTGAACAACTTGACTCTTAAGTGTTAATTAAATAGTCTCAGAGGTCAGACTCTAGTCTAATTCATAGAGGAAAAAATATAGAAATTTTTTTTCAAATTAGCAAGCTATGCTACTACAGATTAATTTTAATTAACAATAAGGAAGCATTCCAGAGCACCATAATGCTGCTTTGTTTCTTTTGAAAGCATTTATCACCAGTCTCTTCCTATCCACAGATAAATTGGATTCAAATATTAGATCATTTGCCTATATAATTAAGGACCAAATGTTGCAGGACAATATTTGAAATAAAAACAGGTTTTACAGTAGTTAGCATGGAAGAATTACATTTTAAGAATTGCCAATTTTACAGTGTATTTAATGACTTTTTTTCCCCCTCTGAAAATCAGTGGAGCTGAAATAGTTGTTCTTTAATACACCAGTGACTTTTCATTCTACATAGTCTGAATTTCAAGTGGACACTCGTATCTTTTATGCCACAGTAAACACATACTTTAGAACATGAATTTGATTTCATTGAAACTTGCCCAAGTGAGAGATGCTGAAGCAGTGTACCAGGAGCAATGAAACAGTTTTTTGTGTTACAACAATATTGATAGAGTATCAGTTTGGCAATCTGAAAGAGTGTACTCAATAGCAAAAATCCTACTGGATGCAAACAGAATGAATTTATCATTTTTACAAAGATTCTGTAATTGTGTTTATTGCGTTTGCCAAGGGTTTGTCAGGAGACTGAGTGAAGGAGCTGTCTATCAGCTTAAATTAGTTTTATTTTAGACCAAAAACTGGACTTTTCATAGCCTAAGTTTTCTCTCAGGTCTTGTAGCACTTGCTCTGACAGTACTGCGTAGCCCAGAGAAACCAAGAGCCAGATACAGCACCAGAGCAGCAGCAATCTTTAAGGCACCCTTTCTTCCTGAGACCCTCATGGCATCAAGGTTCAGTTAATGCTGTTTCACACAGTGCAATGCTCTGTCTCAGTATAAAACCCTTAATTTTCCAGAGCTATGGCCAAAATGATGATAATACTTCAGATTTAAAAAATGGCTTTTGGAAGCCTTACTTAATCTGTATTTTTTTTTTTTTTGAGTACGGGAATGAACAGCTGTTCAGTAGCTGGACTTGAGACAGACTGAGCTCATGGAGCTCCACCATGCTCTGCATTCAACATCACTGATTGTATAAGCAGCCCCAGGTTGTATAGGCAGATTGTACACGCCATTCCTGACACCTTGGACAACCTCCTTTCCTTCTGGGCAGCACAGCATGAGTACAGCCCACTGACAACCAGCAAAAAAAAAAAAAAAAAATCAAAAAACCAAACCATGGTCATTCAGGAAACCCTAAGGCAGTAATGGGCTGGCTAATCAAAAGTTTGTCAGGAGCTAATTGTCATTTTGAGGAGGACTATGTAGAAATTTAAAAGAATTTAAAACCTGGAGTATGAACTGGTCATTAACAGGTCACTTAAAAGCTAATTTTAGCAGAATATCAGATTTTAGATTTTGGCAATATTGGTAGCAATATTCTACTTCCTCAATTAATTTTACTCCTTCTGATTTGTGTTTCTGCAGAGATCAAGCAATTGCACACTATGAGGGGTGCTGGCAAGGGGCAGAAGGACATGCAAGCCCCTTCTCTCCTTCCTCCATTCAACAGCACTGATAAAGAGCTGTGAGTAGAGCTCATGCAGCAACTGCCTGTATTTAGTAACAGAAGAGAAAGGTGTGGTACAATCAAGTTTTTGAAAGACAAATTCTGTTGCTTTGTCAATGGCAGACTGTGGGACAGCATTTGAACCCGGACCTGTGCTACTGTGCCTGTGGGTCAGGCAGCATGCTCCCACAGCTGTGCAAGCCTCAAGAAGCAACAGGTGCCTGCTTGAACCTTATCACATTTATAAATGTGATTTAGGGACGTATTTCCTTCATGTCCTTTCTCCTCCCCTCCAGCCGTATGCTCCTGTTTAGCATTCACCCAGTTCTACACAACACAATGTTTAAAAGTTTATATAGTACCACAGGCTTGCTCAAGAGCAACCTCATCAGCTTCCACAGGCTGTAAACATGACTCCACTTCCACCTGCAAATAAAACATGTACCTTTCCCACAGCCGCCACAGAGGTTCTTTTCTACATATGCAAACAAAAGCTGGGAATCACAAAACATGCTGCTTTGTAAAGCCTAAGCAGAGCAGTGGGCAACCTTGCTGCTATCTGTGATCAGAAAGGCATAGCAACCAAAGGATAGCACTTCAGGACAGGATTCACTCTTGGCAAGGAAGCAAATGCTGAGGACTTGTTTGGAGAAGACAAATGCCCCTTTTTCCCCCATCTCAGGCTCCCAGCAGAGCTCCCAATTACAGACCAGACACTCTTCTCCCTATGTGGGCCCCATCTGTGATCAATGACAGCTGTGTTGGTAGAAAAAAAAATTTCCAAAAGAAGTCAGAAAAGGCAAGAGACTAAGAAGCCATGTCTAATCCTTTTTCAAAGGTAGCACTGGCTGTGTCTCTCTTCTGATGTCAAAGCTGTCACTGTGAATAAGAGGCTTGGTTGGGATGCCTAATTCTGTAATCGCAATGCTCTTCAGCCTGCCCCTCCTTACCCTGTCTAACAGGAGATGGATACAAAACAGGATGGTCTCTCGCTTTACAGCAGACCAGCAAAGTGATGATAGGGAAATGACCCAGAGAACAGTTGGATGCGAAAAAGGCCACCAGCACCAAAGCAGAGTGACAGCTTCAACAGTGCAGTCTGGGAGATCACATTGCCACGGTGCCTTAAGGCTCTTCCCTTCACATTTTTGCACTTCCACTGTCTCCATGCTGGGGAGAACAGCTCCTATATCACAGTGCATGTAAGGTAAGGAAGTGTTTAAACAGTATGTGAACTCACTTAATTTGAAAAACAAAGGTTTTAAAAAATAAGCCTTAATTAAAAACATAGATACACTACTTATACTGGAACCAAATACTTTCCCTTTCCCCTGAATTTTCAGTATTGCCTGCTTGGCATGCTGAAACACCAGTGCCATTCACAGCTTGCAGCAAGATGAAGATGGCAGAAAAGATGTCACCATCTGCCTTTTCAACAATTTCACTGGGGATGTCTGCTGAGCTTTGCTTTGCTGTGGTGCTGCCATCTCTCAGGAGCAAGGCTGCCTTCTGGCTGGTGACAGAAGCAATGCTTGTGCCACTTTGCCTGCTCTCCATTCTCACTTCTTCCTTCCCCAGCAGGGTGGTCTGGTGAGGATGGCTGCATGTGTGAAGACACAGCCTGAGGGGGAGTATGGAGAGGGTGCTGAGGGGCCAGGAGATCTTGCACCTTAGAGGGAGGGGAAGGAAGACCAGGTCCCAGTCTTAGGTACAATCTCCATCAGAGACGTACTGCAGGGACAAGCCTCATGCCTTCAGAAGGTAAGCTTGGCTTTGGCACGTCTATACATCCAAATGGACACTTTCGCCAAAATGCACCAACACAACTGTCTGCCATCTCATATACAGCCCCATCCACATTCCCTCTGACACCCTACTGAAACACCTATCTATAAGAACGGCTAGGTTATGATAGAACATGGAATGGCTTGGGTTGGAAGAGACCTTAAAGATCACCTAGTTCCAACCCTCCCGTCATTGGCAGGGAGACTTTCCAAGAGACCTGGTTGCTCAGAGCTTCATCCAACCTGGCCTTGAACACAGCCAGGGATGGGGCATCTACAGCTTCTCTGGGTGACCTGTGCCAGTATCTCACCACCCTCACAGGAAAGAATTTATTCCTAATTTATCCTAAATTTATTAATTTAGGATAAAATTTATTCCTAATTTATTCCTAAACCTACCCTCTTTCAGTTTGAAGCTGTTAGCCCTTGTCCAATCCCAACAGTATCTCTGGAATCAGCAGAAGTTATTTTTTTGTATCACCATAGCAAGCGATTCGAATACTTCCCATTACGACTGTCTCTTCTGGCTGTCTCCAGATACAGTCTGTTTGTAATTTTTACCCATACAGTGTCTGCATGTGTTTCAACACAAATTATTTATATATGCACATAAAAGCCTGCTGGGCTTATAAACCCAAACATTATAGTGGGAAAAAGTACACAAACTTATACATCTGATGCAGCAATTCAACTCTGAAGAGTCTGAGATCAAGCATACCAACTGTCTGTTACCAATTATTATTAAATCATATCTCCTGTTCAGCAAAAGGAAAGGATGCTGTAAGTATCAAGGCAACAGTAAGCTATCCCCTTTGCTTATGCTCCTCTCTCCATGCCCCTGCATCTATCGCATCCCTCTTGTAACTAGAGGCAAAAAACCCTTTTATCTTTGGTCTCCCACAGTGACTGTGGTCAAAACATTTGTTATTTCCAGGCAAGATTACTTTCATAGACAGAATCTGGAACTCCATATGAAAATAAGACTCAAATTCCAAGCAATGAACAATGTGGCTGCCTGTTTTTTCCATAGCTTAGGTCACAGCCAGCCTACCAGCCCATGCTCACAGCCTTCTATTTTCACATTGTTTAAAACCTGGCTTCCAACTTTCAAAATAATTAAATACAAGATTTTGACTTCAAAGACAAAGACCTTTTGCATCACTCTCAAACTGACTCTCCCTTCTTCAATACCCAGCAAAAATTCTTAAGTGAAAAATACATTGATTTTATAAACTCAGAAGAAATATGCTTATTCCTGCAATGAGAACACTTAGATTTTTCTCTACTTAGATTTCTCTCTATTTGACACTTTTTAGTCATCTTCTCCACCTCTTTTATTCCCTGCTGCCAGAATACAGTGACAGTTGTTGCTCAGGACAATGCTTGCACCATGTTGAACACAACAAAATTACTCTTCAGGACACTGCAACTCAAAGTGGCACAAGAGTTGAAAGCAGGACAGCAGACTTTACCGGCATGTTATTAAGTCAGTGACTCTGGTGGAATCCTATCTGGGTGGCTAAGGTTATGACGTCAGAACCTGCAGCTTTGAATTGTCCTGCTTCTTGAACTAGTTAGACTCCATAGGGCATAGTAAATTTCTTCCAAATCTGTGGTCCTATTCAGTCATACCCTGCATCTGCAGCCAGACTTTAAACAGGAATGAGAAGTATTAGATGAGCCATTTGGATGACGTCTCAAAATAAGTTTATTTTAAATAAAAAAAATTTTCAGATTGTTTTTCAGAATTAAAAACCAAAACAAACCAACCAAAAAACCTCCCCCAAAAACCCCAAACCTCAGAGAAACATCCCTACTGCTGATATCTACGGAATTTTGTTTGTATTTTAAAAACTACTCCCTCCTTGACATCGTGGCCACTATGCCAGTGCTATCATATACATGCAAACAGAGTAACCTTTTAAATTTTGTGATAAAGCCAGGTGGTTTGTACTACAGCACTGGGTTTGTATTTCCCTACATGGAAATACTACGTAAAATTTTATATAAAGCAATTGAATTCAATTCAGAAAACCTTTGGGATTGAGTTCAGAAGCCCAGAGGACTCCACCATTTCATTCTCCATGCTGTACAGTAGGACATAGAATTATCTCCAATCCCTTCCTCCATGGATTCTTTGGATAAGCAGTACAAAAATGCCAAACCAACCTAATTGCATACTTGGTTCCCTCTTACCATCAGGTCCCCTGCTTTCCAAGTGTCGTTAACTAGCTTAGCTGCCAGACAGAGAGGAAATTACGTCCAAAACCAGTTAGAAAAATAAGGGGTGATAAGTGAATAGCACCAATAATGGCAGCAGTCAGGGCACAAATCTCCTGTTCATGCCACCCAGCAGCCACTGAGATCACTTGAAACAAATGTGTTGCTGTTGGCTCCTGGAGGAGTGTGGGACCAGCAGTGCTGACTGGTGCAAATTTCCAGCACTATTTCCAGTGCTCCATAAATCTCGTGCTCTGATCATGCCCTTCAACTAATGCTCATGGGGGGATTTTCTGTTCTCCTCAAGTGGCTGGAAAAGCCACTTTCTACTTCTCATGTAGAAACAAAACAAACCCAAATTATACCTACTTGAGATTATCCTTCTGCCAGTTTTACCAATTTATCCCAACAAATTCACTCAATCACAACAGGCAAATGAGCCAGAGTGAGTCTCATGGGACGACTCCCATGGCTGTCACTGAAAGTGTTTTTCCCTCATCTTATTCCAATTTTCTTAACTTTGCACTGAATTTTGGACCTCATCTTTGGGAAGCATGTGCCACATTGCTAGAAGCTACCCTTTTCTAATCTCCTTTCACTGGGAAAAAGATCCAGCTCCTGCAAATGCATGCTTTTGAAAAACTATTTTAACCAATATCAATACCAATACCATCTGTGCCAAAGAGCCTGCAAATAGCATTTAGATGCAACATGAACAAGAACATGAAACAGAGTGAAGACTTAAAAATTTCAAGATCAGAGAGGATATTCTGCAAGTGGATGCAGCTTCAGTCAACACATTTATCAGCAATGAGGCTAGTCTACAATACGCCCTAAAATTAGCCCTTTTTCTAGTGAAAATGGGGAAGGCTTTCTATGACAGAGATCCTTATGCTAGGATTTGCATAAGGAAGTAGGAGTAGTAGAGCAGGGAAAAAAAACAGTATTTCTCTGAGGATGTGTGTGAAAAGCAACACACTGTTAACAGTAAAGAGATTTCACTTTTGAAAGCACACATTTCTTTGTTCTTTTCCATTTAATGAAGGTACTGCCTCAGTAATGGTTGGGTGTACAAACCTCAAATATGATTTATTCCAGAAACAAATCTACCATGAAGGCTGACTCATCTACAGAGCCTTTTCTAGGTTCCTTATTATTCTTTTCTAGATTCATTATATCAGGTTCCTCCTGATGTGCTAATTGCAATTCAGTTGCAAATAAAAAATTATTTAACATAACTGTACCTATGTCTAGTGACACAATAATGCTCTAAATAAAACATTCAGAAAGGAAAAGACAGGTGAAATTTATTTTGCACTTCTGGTAAATTTTCACAGCAGATTTTTAAGTCCTGTAAAACATACTGTCTTATGCAAAATAAGGCATCTCCTCCAGACTTGAACTGAAACTGAAAAATAAACTTTAAACTGTATATTTAAATATGAAATAAGTACAGAAACTATTTTTACTTTTGCAGAAAAAAAAACCCAAATTCACTAGAAAGCAATGCCCTGTAATATGGTCATCAGCTCAAGCTGTCACCTTTTTTATCTACTGAATTGGTGTTTCATACCAACAATGAAATCAGTTAAGGAAAGAACCATGGTTCTCCCTCTGTGGTTGCAATGCCATTACCTGAAACACACCTACCTGTTGTTACACAGTACAGTCAAGAAGGACTAGCAAGCCTGCAGAGGTACTTGCAACACATTACTAGTTGTATTCAAAAGCTAGAGACTGCTTCTGAGTCCCTGCCCCAAGGGAAGATTGGCTCAGTGGTTGTGCTGACAGGAAAGCTCACAGAGGGCCTTCTGCAAGTGGGAACTGACTTTTCCCAAGCAGTTAACTTTTCTCACCCAGTTTTACAGTGTAGTTTACAGAGCCCTGTTCCATAAGTGTGCCTTCAAACAATGGCCATCCACAATCAGCAGGACAGCTGAATTATGCAGCCTGAGAATGCGCTCAGCTCAACTCAGTCAACATCAGATGGGAAATGACACGAATTCATTTGTAAGTCCATGTCTGCCAGCTTTTCACAGGCTAGGAAAGATCAATGAATCAAAGTTATTTTGTCCTAACACAATTTTCACCACTTCTAGGAAGCCAAGCACCTTAAATGGTTTGTATTTGCGTGACTGCATTTCTGTCAGTGAAATAAGATGCCACCACATTATAGCCTTGGTCTCATATGCACAATGAAGTACTTGTGTGAGAATGGCTTTATGCCACCCACATGACTGATGATATTATGATCTTAACTCATTTAACTCACATTTGCTGCAGAAAGAGTTCTAGTTTCTCTTCTCTCACCAAAATACACCACATTATGATCCCGAATATAGGGAAAGCATTATGTAAGTGTAGAGCATTTCAGTCAACTTGCTGAGACAAGGAAAATCAACAAAGCAACTTTCCATATGCTGTGCAGGCAAGATAAAAGTGATAACTACAGTAGGAAAGAAAGGAAAGCTAATTCTACAGTGAAAAATCTGGGGAAATACACCATAAATACTGCTGCCTCATCCACATTCTGTATTTTTTATCGCCACTTCTTAGATAATTCAGCGACAAGTACAACAAACTTGCAGAAATATCGTCAAATCTTAAATAGGACTGAAAGTGCCACACCCACTCCTCTTATGGCTATGTGATCTCTCCCTGTCATGTTTTTCACTATTCTGCAGGCTACCTGGCCATCCTGTGAACTTGTGTGCCCACAAGTTACAGACCTTTCTCTGACCAAATGAAGAACAGAAATAATGGGAATAATGAGACAGCTCCTCTAGCTAAGAGATTCACTGAGTGTTAACTCAGATCTCACAATGTTGCCTTCTGTAACTGACTCCATTTTATTTATATGAAAGTTCTTAATAGCTTATTCAGATGAGACAAGACTGCATTGTCGTATCAGAAGAGATGTCATTAAGGTTAGACAGATTTAAAAAAATACTAGCCACCCAAAACTTTCCACGCAGACCAACTCTCCATATTCTGCCAGACGCTAGATATTGAATAAATGAAACAGCTGCATAGAACAGCCCCTTTGGAAAGAAACAAAACAAAAACAACCCCAGACCCACTTTAAATTTTATTATCCTACTGTGCTGTCTGTTGGCAACTGTAGCCGCTGCTTTATAACATATCCCATTTCTCCTCAGCCAGCTGAACTTCCAGCTGGACTCTCTCATGTTCAAAATGCAGCCAGCTTCTATAAGGCTTCTCTTGGATGCAGGATGTGGTATGTCATGGAGATGTAGCCTATGCATGAGTTATTTTGCTATGTAGTGGGAAGCAGCACAAGATGGGGAACAGGAAGAGAAAACTCAGGACACAATCATTCTTCCATGTAATAGCCTCCCACTTGTCTGACACCACTTGTCTGGGCTCAAGGCAGAGAGAGACGAATGGAAAAATAGCTTTAAACTTTGAAACTTTAATTTCTTTCAAAACAAAGATCTCTTGGATAGGCTCAATTCAAATAGCTCAGATCAATGAATTCAGTCTTTTGAAAACAAGCCTGTAGTTTTTTGACTTCTCAGATGTTCCAAGGTTTGAAGAGTACATGAAAAATGAAATAATTATTTGTTACAGAAGTGTACAGCAAAAAGCAGAAAGGAGTCACAAATTCTGCAATTTGGCAGATGCCCTACAAGCCTCTCTTGGCATCCAAGACTAGAGGCATACCAGTCTGAAATGTGATTAAGCCATCAGCAGTTCTGGTTCTTGTGGCTTGAGTTATGCATTATGAATCAAAAGTATGTTACTTAACTTGCAATTTATTTTTTGTTTGTTAAAAGAATCATTTAAATCAGTGTCTGTCTTAGAAGGAAGATAAGACACTGAGCCTATATATTTGCATTGAGACCTAATTTGAGAGACAACCCGAACTACAGTGAGTTGCTGAGAAGATCTCTTGAAGAATTCAACCTTCGCATGCCAGGCCAAGGCCATGGTGACCATGCAAAGATCACCTCTCTCCTCTCCTGACTGATAAGAAGGAATCAAAACAAGGCAGATAACCTCCTGCTAATCCTCCTCTCCTTTCTGAAGCCAGATGTGCCCTTAGGTTATTAAGTCTGGATGGGCACATGGTAACAAGTGGTCAGGAGTTCCGAACAGTGCTGTTGGCAGCTTCACTGGCTGGGGACAGACCTACACTTTCCTGTGGGCAAGTGCAGATGCCACCAGGTGTGCAATGCTTCGCTACAACAAGCATGGTCAATTTAAAAGTCAAAATAAAGACGCTTCAGTGATACAGACAGAAAAGCTTTAAGAAATATGAACCAGGACTTTCCATGCTGTACATGTGCAGGACAGATGGACCCCCAGTAACAATCTTCTGACTACCAAGCATGCAGACAAAATTTTATGTACAAATTTTAAGACCAAACTTTGTTAAAATACAAAGGCCTTTGTGTAACCTCTCACACTACTGGCCATAGCATTGCTAATCCCTACTGGAAGATTAATGTGAATTTAAATGCTACTTTTCAAGAATAAGAAAACAAGTTTATTTCTTAACTTTCTGCTGCTGGATAGAACACAGCTGACAAACTCACTTCCAAAAATCCTGGAATAAACTGTCACACACTGACAGTTTTCTTCTTTTTATTGGCCTGCCTGGAAGTTTTTTATGCTTTTATTTTTAAAGATCCATTTCTGATGTTTGGCTACTGAGAACATTTGAACTCCAGAAACACAACAGGCTCACTATAAGTGATTTGTGTCTTCACAAACTAAATCTAGACAAGAACAGGCTCAGTCTGCAGTTCATTGTCCCTGGGTCATCACAACAAAAAATCCCCTATGCACACATGTGAGAATGAGTCACAAATAATCCTTTCTTCAGGTATGTAACACCATGGGAGCCAGCTCCCTTTAAAAGACTGTAGGTGTCTGGGGTCTGGTAACTGGTAGAATGTTAATGGTAATGTTAGCTTAGTTGTACTTTTAAGTGAGTTGTCTGCTAAGCCCTTGGTTTCACCTTGTAAAATAATATGGAGATTATGTTCATTTCATAGAGGTCATAATTTTGTGGGTTTGTGGAGTTTTTTCAAATATTCTGACAGATCATTTGCATACTTTTACATAACACTGCAAGGAAAAAAAAACATAAAAATGAAGAAAAGGAAAAACCTGAGAAAATGAAGTTGCGGCCTAGTGCTTACAATCCACCAGCAGGAAACAGCAGTAACAACACAGCTATTGCTTTGATCTACCTCCCTATTAATTCCTCTTCCCATAATAGAACCACTGACATTTCACTGGTATTCAGATGTGATTTAAATATATTCTAATACCTATAAATAGAAATGTTGGTTCAAGTACTAATTAAAAACAAATCTGGCATTTGAAAAACTGTATCAACAAGAAGTAAAAAGGTGCAGTAACCAGCAGCAATCGAAATGTTATCTTTTTCTTTTCTGAGAAAAAGGTAGACATCTCTTTTATTGATCTTTATGTTAAGGTTTGGATTTCCGAGTCTTTCTAGGCATCCACACAGCAACTTCAGCCATAAGAGTAACAAGACATATTTTGCTCTTTCCTTCAATTCTAGTAACTGCCACAAAGTTCCAACTGTAACAGGGTAAGTCAGGCACACCAACTTTCTGCAACCTTCTGCAAAGTAGTTTTTAAATAAACAAGAGACAAATGTTCAGTTCACCATATTCCCTCATTGCGAGGTAGCTTGATTATATGTTACCTCATAATTAAACCTTGTTTTATATACCTATATATATACATACACACACATACACGTCTCTACGCATCCTTTATTTCCAAAACTGATTGCACTTTCTTAACTCCCCTTCTGAGTACTATGTACTTGAAAAGAAGGCTTGTTGCAAGCATGCTTTCAGCCGCTACTCCTGCTGCCCTAATTGTCAGAACTCTCCCAGCTCAAGAAAACCATGTCATCTCTGCATGTGGTAATAAAGATTTACTGATCTGCCTCACAAAGATATAAAGCACTTTGGAGCAGGGATGCTACTCCTTACAGTATCATATAAAGCAGTGTTTTCCTCGGGGGCTATTAATGTCACTGGCACTTACTAGAAGCAACTGTAAAAAATCCGACTTCCCATTAAATTAATGACCCAAACCAGACAACACCATAGTCCCTCTGGAAAGCTAACTTTTCTAAATCCTGAGTGAGACTTTTAAGCATGCAAAGAGGAACAACACGAGCGGACAAGGGGGAGGAATCCTTTTATGATTACATTTGGAGACAGTATCACAACGAAAACAAACCAGGCTCTACTACACAGCAAAACACAGTGGAAAATGTAACACTTGTATAAATGTGCTGCCTAAGGTTCATGTAAAATAGTTCGGACAGCTGGGTTGTGCTGTCCTATACTACCACAGTATGCAAACACACCTGGACCTACACAAAACACACAGAAATACGGAGTCATTACAGCACATGAAAATGCAACAATACTGGAGTTAAGATCATCCCATTTCAGATTCAGACATGAAAAAAAAGAACTGGAGTGAGCCTGGTTCCTAGTGGAACACTGTCATTCCTAGTCAACAACACAGTGGCATACATTAGGGAGATTTTCTTAAGTGACTTACCTCAGCATCTTGCTCCCGGAGCTGATATGTTCTCTCCAAGCACTGCAGTATTCTAGGACACAATGTCTTCTCCTCCAAGAGGCACTCCAGAAGTAAGACCAGCTGGTCAGGGAGAAGCTAAGAGAAAAATAAATGCCATGTGTGAATGAAGATCCCTACTGGCTGAGCAAGATAAATGGAAACAAAACAAAAAGGACAAGATTGTGATAACCTGTGTACTTCCAGGATGTGCTTGAAATACAACTTGGACCTCTAGCTGGTTTCTGAAAAACCTCAGGGTTTATGTGTCTGTGTTGTGAAAGACCGTGCTGGGGCACAATTAGGACCCATTTTCCATTGTTTTCATTGCTATGGTTAGGTCAGGTCTAAAACATGCTTATATTATTGAAATATAATCATAGCTTAATAAGCAAGATTCTTATGGAATGTATAGAATATGAAATTCCATTTTGTTTGGGCTTGGAAGAAATAAAAAGAGAGAATAATTTACAGTGCATAATTTGAGGAATTAACTAGGCATATGAATGTATAATTCTTTAGAGTGGCATTTTTATCTGATATACAAGCAATTGCATGATATGTATACAGTGAACAAAGAAACACAACCCAAATATGTGACCCACCAAACAACTGTTGTAAAAACACATTTTGAGACATATTTTCGTGCAATGAGTCACAAACCATCCATCCTTTCATGGGAAATACACATGAATGTTGTGTTTGTGGCACACACAGTATAACACAGATATGTATTCTAGTTAGTTGCTTAACTCCAGAACCTATCATTTTCAAGTAGAACCTAATGTAAGCTAAAAAAAAAAAAAGCAGAAGTCTGTTGTAGCAAATGCTTAAGTGCTCTGTTTAATAGTCATACTGGATGAACAAATAAATAATTCATACAGAGCTCAGAGAGAAATTGCACCAGCTGCCAGGAAACATCTATTGGAAATTCAGGCTCCAAGGTGATCAGTCAGAGGTTTGTTATCTGCCCCAAAACTTTCCCCACTATTCATCATTGCAGGGCACAAGGGGAGGAAGGGGGAAGGGAGGAAGAATGTCAGTAAAGCTTTGCACAAAAAGAAACCAACCCTGCTCACTTCTAACATTCTTGAGACAGATTAATGAAAAAAGACGTCCCGTTATTTTGACACTACTTCCAGCTTTCCCCACATTTGGTGATTTTCTGTTCCCACCTCGTTGCCTGCCCATGTCCCCCTTGACACGTCAATGTGCTAAGCAGGGATGAAATTAAGTCAGCTATAGGAAATGCCTCTTCCAACAACACATCCCTCAGCCAGGGCTGTTTATGTGGACTGAACAAGATCAGATGCCTCATCTCTGACAGCAAGTCCGTGAAGATATCAAGGATCTTCTGATAATTCTTCATCTATAAAATATCTACATTAACAACTAACTTAGCAACATGACATTTTCTTCCCTTTTAAATTGATGTAATTAGTACCTAAATCAGAATAAAGAGGAAAGGAGATCTATAGGATGATAATGCTTTGGTTTCTTTGCATTTTGATTTCCTTCCATTTTTTTATTAGTAAAGTTAGTTGTATTCTTGAAGACTGAAAATACCTCACATCTTACTAGCTCTTAGTGGAACACTTTGTAAGTAATACAAATGCCTGCCAACCAAATGGAGTTGTTAAAAGTGGTCAGATATTTAAAAATATTGAGTATTTCATTTCAGGACAACTACTAAAATGCCAGCTTAAATGTTTATTATATAGTCCAACAGCAGCTGCCTGGGGGTTGGTGAGACAAGCTAAAAAATAAAACAGGGAAAACTCCTGGGAAGTGGCTCTGCTTGCAAATTGAATTAATTCTGAACACTAATAAAATACGAAGTGTTGCAGAACACCGCACAAAGAAAGGTAACTTCTGATTTAGAAAGATTTCCCTGCTAACTAAAAAACCAGCAGAACAATGCTTAAATTGTAGGAGCTATAGAACAGCTGCTTGAATACGTAGGTACAGAACAGCTGAGTTATTATTTTATAATGTATCTCCAGTATAATTGCTATACAGACTCAGCCACAGAAAGCTATTGTTTAAGGTAGCATTACAGAATCTCATTGAAGCCAATAAAAGAGCAGCAGCAGAGAAGCAGCCATGCCCTCAATTTATGCCTAGTGCTGCATCATGGCTGAAGTTTTTTCAGAATTACAGGTTAAACTCTCATCAATATAGATTTGAGAGTGAGGAATAAAACAAACAAACAAAACTCCAATAAACAAATAAACAAACCCAAAAGTTCAAGAAGCATTTGGACGATGCTGTCAGGCATATGGTGTGATTATTGAAATGTCTTGTGCAAGGCCAGGAGTTAGACTCCATGATCCTTGTGGGCCCCTCTAACTCAGCATCTTCTATGATTCTACAATTCTATGAATGAGATCATGGCTTCTGCAATTCTCCCACGTTCCAGCCGCCCAAGATGATACTTTATATACCAGTTTCCAGCTCATGGATAAATTACAGTCCAGGACAGGAGTTAAAGAATGCCAACAGAGAGGGTGGGGCCTGGCAGGGGAAGGCTGGCAGACCTCTCCCCACAGTAGCACTAGTGGGCACAGCTATTATAGTTTGTTCTCTGACCTGTTTGTAACACAAAAGGAACATTTTCATCTACATTTTACCTTTTCCTTTCAATAAAAGAGACTCCGCTGAAAAGGAAACCCTATCTTAGGCCAAGAGATAGAAAACTTGGCTAGAGTTTCACGACAGAGGCTGCTACAAAATTCATTCGGGGGGCAGACATTTTCTTTTCCCCAAACACAACAATATGAGTGTCACTATCACCAAAGCAGTCTTTTAATGGTTATAAAGAAGCTTCAAAAATAGCACTTGAATTTTCTTTCAGAAAGCCCACTCTCATTATTTTTTGTTTTCCCACCACCATCCTTATTTGTCCTGCCCACCTGTTACTTTCCATCTTTCATAACAGGAGAATTGTTTGGGGTGCATGCAGTCAATTTTCAATTTGTTTGCCTTATGCTTAATACAACGAGGCCCTTGCTTTAAGTGCTACCTAAACATAAATACTGTAGAGACCTAAATGCAAATTTCTTTTCAAGCACTTAAAAACATTTTCCTTTAAAACAGCTCATATTCTGTAAATGCATATCGCATATCTAACACCCATAAAAAAGTACACAACACAGCTGAAGCAAGTTACAGCAGGATGTCACTGTCTCAAGATGGGTCTTCAGGTTGAAAACATTCAGAAAACAACCATAACACCCTAAACACAAAATTTCAGTGTTCAAAAAAAAAAAACAAACCAAACAAAAAACCCCCCCAAACCCCCTCACACTCTGAACTATACTAAAGAATGCTCAATCAAAACGTCTGAATATATGCAATTATTAACGCGGATTGCTTCAATCAGGAAATGTGGCGAGGATCAAGAAACAGTTTTCATTACGTCAGTGATTGCTGCAACAGCATCTATTGTAAAGTAGATTGTTCCTGTCCCAACCAATGCCTGCTGCATGGAAATCATACTACTTTTCTCAGGGCTCCCTCCCCCATTTGTGACTATGGACACTACAAAGAGGAAATAAATGAGTATGTTGTGAGCAAGCACACCAGAGACTTTCTGTCATGTCCCCTGTAATTAAACATCATCCCCTCGATAAAGCTGTACCCCAGCACTGTATGTATTATCTCACCCTTAGGATTGTAAAACCTCTCCTTCAACTCTTCAGCTTTTTGAAAGAGTTCACTTTGTCCTGCCACTAAACAACTATTCGTTCCCTGCTTCCCCTAAGTTACCTGATGTGGTGGCTTTAAGTCTGAGTAATGAGGCAATTATCCTTTAAACAAACTGTAAATGATAGGGAATATCAAAACTGGATCTGTATTTGAAAAACCCAAGATGAAAGAATGAAAGAAAACATAACCAAATGGAAAATGTAACTGAGATCCACTGTATATTAAATCTCTGAGAAGTAAGAAAAGCATACTTTGTATTTTATTCATATCAGTACACAAAACACTTAAGCCATTATACTATGTTACAAGAGTATCTTAATACATAAGTAGGTTTGAAAGGTTTTCTACAAATAATCTTTGAACAGAACTAAGCATTTTCTAAGTACTCTAACCTGTAAAAAGCACAAAGAAAACAAATCTTTCCTCTTCAAAGACCTAGTATAGCAGCTATAGAGGTCATCGACCTCACATCCCAGACGACCACCCATGCAAAAGAGCGTATTTATCAACTCCTACATTAACAAATGCAATGAATGCCAGATTCACCCTTTATACTAGAAAAAAAATTGCCACTGAAACATTTGACTACTGACCTTTCACAGCCATGTGAAATGTGACACAGATATATCTACTTGAGTATCCACAGCACCAGCACTTGCACGGCACCCCTCCGCCAGGACACAAATCACTAAAGTTGTACAGCTGGTATGTTGAAGATCCCATTTGCTCCTGCTTGCACTTGAATGAAGTCATTGAAAGCCTCCTTGGAGAGGGAATCTGCCTCAGACTAATGCAGCAACCAATTGACAGTGGCGTGATTTCTATTATTACTCCATTATCACACTGGGATCTGTGCCTAAATGAGCATACTTCCTCCCTGATGCCATTTCCTTTTATCCTGGCTCTAGTCTAAAAGTGGATCAATGGGAGTAATATATATGATGTCACTTCAATTTACAGCTACTGCCTTCCTCTCTCGCATGCACAAATAGATTGATTCTTCCCAAAAATGGTTAAGAAATGCACAGGGAGACTCTTCTCTTAGAAAAGGGTTCTCTGCTATATTTGTCTGTGTAACCACAGCAAGGAATTGTTTACACTGAGCAAAAAACAGGGGGGAAAGAAAAAAAAAATCACTACTGTGCACTGGAAAATGCTGGCTGAAATACAAGAAAAACAGGGCGTTATAGAAAATTAAAGCAATCTGACTTTTGAAAATTACACAGAAATGTTTAAACTTTCTCAGGCACAGTATATTTCTCCTGTATTTCTTTGGTGGAAGGTAGTCTTGTGTCTTACCTCCGAAACATGAAATGTAATTTTCCAAAGTCAAACCAAATTCCTTCCCACTCTTCTCTTAGGAAAGAAAGGGAAAACCTCCACCCCATAGCTCAATTGTGAATGGTTCCCTTCAGACAAAATCTGATCACTGAATCATTTAGGTTGGAAAAGACCTCTAAGATCATTGAGTACAACTGCCATGTTCACCACTAAACTGTGTCCCTAAGCACCAAGTCTACACGCTTTTTAAATACCTTTAGAGAAAATGATTTAACATTCTGCAGCCTGTTAAATTTCCTCATAAACTGCAGCCAAGAAAGCAATGCTACTAGTCCAGGAGACAGGATTTATAGGTCCAGGCCATCTCTGCACTTTTATTTCACACTGGTCAAACAAATCTCAGAATGATTTGAATTTTATAAACTCTCCCCTACTGCCTTGAATGCTCTTTTCTGCAGGTTGCAACTAAATCAAAACTTTTGTAAAACAAATCCTCCCATTCCTCAAACTGTCCAGAAAATTGGTAGCTTGACAATTCAAGAAAACACTGTTTACTCAACCATGTTTTTAAACAGATTTTGTCATTGTTTACCTCAAACAGTATTCTTCAGATGCTGATCAGCACGGTGACTTCTTTTAAATGAAAACAAGGCACACTTTTCCCCCCCCTTGAAGGGCTAAAATATACTCGTATCAAGTAACATATGAATTCAATAAAAATATCCGCACTAATGATTGTTAACTAGTGTAGCGTAATACACTACTGAAGACAGTTTAACTCTGAAAGAACTAGTCTGCTGTCTGATTAATATGCACAGAAAAAAAGTATTCGGTAGCTGACATAAAAATGCTTTGAACTGGTTTGCAAAATAAAGCCCATCTTTGCCTGAGGCTGACAAAATTTCACATGCATGTAATGAAAAAGACAGTTCTGTTCAACTTAATTTGAGCCAGTTTGTTTGACTCTCTCTTGATGAAAAGTCAGCTCCCCTTCCAATGTTTATGAAAAATAACTAGTCTTCACTATATTTAAAAGCAAAATATCTCAGTCTGTAATACATTCTCACCTACTTATGGGAAGTCTCATCTACTTACACACTTGTATATCTCTTCCCACTGTGTGTGCCTTTTCTCAATATCTGTTCAGACGGCTCTTTCTGTGCTCAGCAACTCATTTTTCAACAACCATTTTACAAACAAAAAGCAGTAATTCTACCTGGTAATTATCATGGAAAAGATATTCCTATGAACTTTGCTTCAAAAAGCCTTACTTCAAAAAGAAGTAACTCCAGTGAGTTCGTCAGTATTTCATTTGTGTTATACTTCAAAATGCTTCTTCTGGGACACTTACATCTCCTCACTTACTTCTTACTAGTAGAACATAAAAATGTCACTGAGACAAATTTATTTAATAAACAATTGCACTGGCATTTTGTTCCCAGTTACTTGCCTTTTATAATATCAAAATTAAGGCTTTTGATTTTTGAAAGCAGATAAACCACCAGAAATAATTTTAAGGCCAAAACACAAAGGTTTGATTTATTCTGGCCACAAATATGAAAATGTTGCTGAATGAAGGACACAAATCCCTGTTTCATGTTCCGTGTCTGATATTCTGGTTACACATTACCAGTAATATTTTTAAAAGGCCAGTCACTGCTACCAGGCCATAAACTGAAATTTTTTTTCTTAAGCTTTAGTATGAAGTATTTTCCCATCATTTACTTAATGGAGAGAAGATCCACTTACGAAGAAATTCAACATCTCCAATCTAATATAAATGCATTGAAATGTCAAAAATGATTAAACTTTTATGATCTAACATATTGCTGAGCCAGCAAAATGAAAAACAGGTGGCTTCCACTACAGGTTCAGTCAGGTTATGCAGTGCTTTTCTCAACCTTAGTTTCCTCAAAGAAACATTTCACCATTACTTCACCCTCAAGCATAATAATTCCCTTTTATGCATAATAGGTTACACATTTTCTATTCTATGCAGATCATTATCCCTGCCAGTTACTACCATGCTTCCAGGATATGCTGCTCCTTCTTTCAGATGAAGTGGACACATCAAGAGAAAGCAAATTCCACATCTCAAGTCATGGTTAAGAAATGCACAGGGAGACTCTTCAAGTCTCCAAGGTACTTCACAGGACCATTACTTAGATATACTGGGAACAGACAGCATTGCTGTGACACAAAGCAAAGTTGAAGGTGGCAACAGCAAGATCTTCAGTCATCCTTTCATTTGATCTCAGGGGTCCCCAGCAGTGGGAAGGTGATCAGAATATCAGCCCTGTGGTTAGTGCTTGCCAGCTGTAAGCAGCTAGCATTAAGACCACCTTTTCTCATCTAACAGCACACCCAACAGAGGCACTTCAGGTTCAGCAAACTGTTCATTTAACTACAAAGCCAAGGAGACATCCTGTTTTATTTTCCAGACTCTCTGACTATTACATATTTAGAGGATTCATACAGAAGACCACCAAGTCTTAGCAATTGGTGGAAAGATTTCATACCCACATTGCAGCAGATGCTGACGTGCAAACTGCCTCCTAATTTGTCCACCCAAAACCCCGTAGATTTCAACTGCTCCAAATCATGTGCTTAAGCTGGTCAGTGGCAGTATAAACCATTTCACCTTGAATGACCAACACTTAGATCCTCTGAAACTAACCGGCTATCAAGTGTCCTCTGTGGCATTAAAAAAAAAGTCAGACTACAGCAGACACTGAAAACCAAAGAGTTGAAGCAGCATAATGACTGAATACAAGCCACAACTGTCAGGGAGAACATCCTCAGTACAAAAAAAGATTTCCTTTATTTTTCTCATTTTAAGTACTAGAAGAATAAAGATAAAAAACTGAGAGCCAAAGAAAATTAACTCATTTTTCTCATCTTTGATAAACTGCAAATTACTGGGCAAGTAACCTCATCACCCAGTACTAAAAAGGAAAAATCCTGTCTCTGGACATTAGCCCAGAAAGTTAAGCTACCTCTTTAGTATGAAATATCCTTGAATAGAACTGAGCAAAGGCCCCCTTGAAGTATCCTCTTCCTCGAAAGTTTGGAACACATGAGGCCATTTTTGGAACAGAAATTTGTTTTGCCTATACCTACCAAAGTAAGACTCAGTCAATGCCCAGAGTTCAGCTAGGATTGTTATCTTCAAGGAATCCACTCCAAGTTTTCCAATTCTCTTACGGTGTGGTCAGGTCTTGGGGAAAATCTGTTTGTTCACCAGAGCACATTCCTTTCTGATAAGACAAGTACAAAGATACTAGATCTGTCCCAAACAGCTGGCATAATACACAGAAAATACATGAAGGAGGAGAGAGGAAAGAACTTAGCTTTCTCTTCAAAGCTTTCACCAGCATGGTTGTGCTGAAGAACATTTTATCAATTCCACTTAACTCATGCTGGAGCTGCAGGATAAACCACCACTTCAGGGAGAGCTGTCTTAGAATCATCATAAAGCATTAAAATGTCACAAGCCTTCCTGAAGGAAAGGATTAAAGCACAGTTGGGAACCTGCACTTCCATCTCTTAACCCTTTACTCCTGGAAACCACAAGAATAAGTTCTCATTTCTAGCCTTTTTTTTTTCAGAACAACAGGTAATGAGGGCTTTCATATTTAATTATATTATGTGTCTTTTAACATTTGTAGATAAACTGCATTTCCAGACCCGTATTTTCTTCAGATCTGAAATCTGCCTCTGGTGGACTGTGTGTCCAACACAGCCTGTGGATACTCACAGCAATTTTTTCAACACACCACATCCATTTGATCCCTTTTTTCTTATAGAGTGGTTTTGTTGTTTGCTGCTTGTTTGTTGGTTTGGGTATTGGTTTTGTTTTTTTTTTTTTCCTTTGTTAAGAATGCAATTGACCAGATTGAATGGATTCCAGTTTCAGAAATATACATATACCTCCACGCACGTTTTAATCACAGACAACCTAAGAATTGGTGCTGCTGGGAACCTAGAAGAGCAGTATATAGAGTTTGCAGTCATGAAACTGTCTCCACTGATCAACGATGATGCCAATCCACCACCATCAGCTCCTAGTATTCTTTTTTTTAACTGAGTTCTCACAATGGCAATGACTAAAATGACAGCTGTTTAAGAGAACTCTTCCATTGTGGTGGAAAGTCATCTAATTCCACACCCACTGTCACTTCTCATCATCCCAAAATGAAGCCTTTGGCACTTCAGAAGGTAAGTGGCACTGAACACTGCACTGTAACTCTAGCAACACAGGTTACCATACACCAGTCATACTGGTTTTCAAGTTTTTACAGAGGTTCCCACCACAATACCCATGAAATCAACCACTGCAGCCTACACTGATGACTCTGAGGCAGCCACTTCTGACCGCTGCCCAAAGATCACAAGTGACAGCCAGGCTCTTCCTCCACTCCAGAATTCTCCATTCAAAGCACACCAACCTACTTATTGGAAAAGAGCCCGAACTTTTCAATACATTGATCTAAAACTTGCACTGTCAGCTAAGACTGGTCGTGTCAGCACCTCTCACTCCAGATGTAGGGCAAGTTTCCCAGTTTTGCCTGCTCTAGTACAAATGCATAGCAATGTGTACTGAAGCAAAAAA
>VZRF01013669.1:0-20658 GCA_013396875.1 Vireo altiloquus | reverse complement strand
AAAAAAAAAAAAAAGGAAAAAAGCACAACCATTTCTACCTCCCAAAAAACTCCTTCTGAAATAAAACCCACTTCACTTCACAGTTAGTTCATTGCATAATACTTTTGCGACAGCTACTGAACAAGTGTATCCTGCTAATTTTTATTCCTGTTTTTAAAAATATGAAATATGAAAAAGATTTTAATTTAAACTGTTGCAAAAGACAATTAACACTGGAAAAAAAAAATCAAGCCTTTAAAGGATCTAAGAACAAGTGGATGAATGTTGTATGACATCCTTATTATGCCCAGAGCTATTTAAAAAGATATCAGAGTTACTAGCAAGGACCTAGCTGCCACATTTTATCTTTCAAAATCTGTATTTCAAAATCTACATTTCTCCTATACAGGAGCATTAGAACTAAGTAAAAAAATACTCCGAGCTCAAACTTGCTGGACATGAACTTTTCCAAACTGCAGTTTGACTTACAGATTTTGTAGCTTGAAGGAGTCCAATAAATTGAGTACCTTCAGACAGAATTTGCACACCATTAGTGTGAGCAGGAGTAGAACTTCTTAAAAAAAAAAAAAAGGCAAACCAAATCCAAAACGTTAGTTGGAGTTGGAGTACTACTGTTTTTAGAAGTAATTACCAGATAAAATGAGTTTAAAATGTGATATAAGTGCTACATTCTGCTCATATTTTTTGGATGAGACTTTCTGTAATGTCTAGGATGATACGTGAATCATTAAAAGGGATCAGGAACTATTTTATAACGTGCTGACCAGTACTTTGACATATAGACACAACATTAATATAGATTTTAGATTTTGATAATAGATTTGGTTTTTGACTCATAACTACAGCTTTGTGTGGGAACTCTTCAATTTAACAGAACTGCATCAAAGCACTAGCCTCTAAACAGCTGTCTTGAAAAAAATCCTCAAATTAGTACTTACTCGTGATTATAGAAATGTGTGATGGTTTTATGAAAACGTGACAGAAACAGAAAATATATTTTAGACATACTAAGTAACAACTAAGCTGATAAAGGGGTAAGAATAAAAATATTCCATTTAAGGCCTAAATCCCTTTATAAAACCCCTTTACCCCACTCTCACAACTGGGGTAAAACTAGAGGCTTTAAATATATTAATTGCATGCTATTTATTATGCTCATTTGTATTACTGGTGTATGCATGTAAGTATACAAAGATATGTTCCCATAATAATTCAATTCCTCTACCTGTCTCCAAACAGTGATTGGTGTTTTTTTGAGATTTTCGTTTGTTTGTTTTTGTTTGGTTAGGTTGGTTGCTTGGTTGATTTTTATGTATGTGTAAGGAAGATTCAATGAGGTGCTTAAAATAACTTGATTTCAAGCTCTCCATCTATTAGGTTTATGTGTCACATTGCAGAGTACCTGGAATCATTTAACATAAAATAGAGGTACCTGCAACTTGGTTTCCAGAAGCAGGCACAGAGACAAGTTTGCATGCTGAAATTGAAGAGCGTCCTAGGTTGTCCACTTTCAAAGAGAGATTTTCTACCAGATTTTCCATCAATAATTTACTACAATCTTCAATTTCAAAGATACTTGAACATTTCCAATGCTTTACAAATAACTGAGAAAGCAATGGGAAAAGCAGTTGTTGCAGGGAAATAAAAATAAATCCTTAACCAAAACCCTCAGACTAAAGTTGTTAATTTTTATTCTATAAACGTGCAAAGAAATTATTCCGTTTACTGCTATTCCTTTCCATACTACTTTTCTCTGCAAAAGGATCTAACACGCGTTAAGCAGAGAGCATTCCATATCCGTATTTTTGGGTTCCACTCCAGATATTTCATGCCCTGCTCATGTTGGACCCTTGTCCATGGACCTGGAGGAACCAGCATGGGCTGCAGCAGGACTTCATGGCAAATAGGCAGGTTTGAGAGAATCACTGCTATTGACAGCAGGGGAGTCTATTCTCCACAAAACAGCACTCACTCACTTGTTTCTAAGGCTGCATGCCATTTAACTTCTACCTCTTTCGGAACGGAGGGGGAGGAAAGAATATCGACCTCCAAGATGGGTATGTGGAAAATTTGCTGACCTAAGGCTTCATTACATACTTTTTATGGAAGGAGAGCTCCCACTAACTTCAAGGGATTATTTTTTTCGAGTAAGGAGAATAAAACCAGCACTTCATCACTGAATTTACATAGAAATGTGAAAACAATCAAGCAGATAATGTCAGTGAGCAGTGGGCTGACTGTGCAGCAGAGTATTATTTATAATACGAATGGCTGAATAACGACTAAATGCAGTACTTCAACAGTAATTCATAATCTTATCTAGTGTGGAAATTGTTGACTGAAAGTTTGGCTTTAGCAAGAACCTGCAGCGCACTGCACAGTGACAGTACCAAGTCAAATAAAAATTTTAAACAGTGCAATCCCACAACTAATTTAAGAAATGGCTTGATAACAATAATTTAAATGTAATTTGAGGTAAGTAATGAATGCTTTTGAATACAGAAATGCAACCTATTCCACTGTACAGGCAAAATATCTGCTTGGTATGGGTCTTGTTCTTAAGAAGCAAACGCAAGCGGCTACTCTATCAGCTCTTTTCCTCTAGCAAAATAAGTCTCTTGAAGTTTCATTTTAGAAATGGGTGTGCTGCTGCAGCAAAAATGGACCTTAAGTTTCCATTAAAAACTGCAGTTCTCAGGTGTTTATAACTTCACTATAAAAATATCCGTCCAGCAAGAAACTTGGCATTAAAGTTCTCAGTTTATAAAAGATCATAGAAATACTACTTTCATTATTATTTATCCGGATAAAATTTCCAAGGTGCATTTTCTTACTGATTTAAGACAAGTGTTTTATCACTGAACTCCTACTTTAATCAAATGAAAACTTGACAGTTGGTTACTCTAGCATGAGTCTAATGACATTTGAAAGTCTTTGAAATTAGAAAAGCTATGGTAACAAAGTGCAAACAGCTATGATTAAAGAATGTTTTCCACTGGCAAAATTAACCCTTCATAGTTCTATCTTAGAAAAAACCCCAAAACCGATAGCATTTTTTCTTTCAAATTAGGCAGCAGCGATTTAGTTTGCTGTGTGGTTTTTTTCCCCATGCTTAGAAGCAATCCCTTGAATATGCCTCAGAATCCCAGCCACATCATCACCTGCTCCAACAACACCCCACAACGATCACAGTTTATGGGCACAACACTGCAAACGCTCAGGTGGAATTAACTTGGTGTGCATGAGCACCTCCACTGAAAGAAGCAGCCTACTCTTCCTCACTAGTTTATGCATTTGGCCTTCTTAAATGTCCCTTTCACAAGGACATTAGAGAGCTTAAAAAATGAATTGCAAAAACTGTAGAATTTTGCAGTCATTGCTTTTTCAAGCTGGCTCAAAACATGAGGATTCTATACTATGTAATACAGACTTACACCAGTATCTGTTACAAGCAGCTTATTCTCAGCAGAATCTAATGAAGTTACTAATTTGTATAAACCTTTAGCTGGCCCAGCCTGAAAATACACTAAAATAAACAACTTATTACTGGAAATTTAATGCTTCTTACTACCCTGATATTTTCAAACACACTCAGCTCCGACAATATGCTGCAGTTTCTGTGCACCACTGACTCCAGCCTGGGAAGCCGCTGCAGCACTGACTTTCAGATGGATACATACAATAAGTCCTAGACAGCTGGGAACCAAGCACACTCAGCACCTCTGCAAGCTAAACACCTCCCATGAGTATGGACATGGTAGGGGCCTAATCAAAGCAGGCACTGTACACCAAAATATGTTTCTCTTCATGGTTATTTCACCATCGATTGTTACAAGGGCAAACTGCTGCCCACAATCAGCTTAGTTATGAATCAGTGTTATCTGTCTTCATTTTGCCAATTAACTCTGCAAAAATTCCAGAAAGATCCACTTTAAAGAGGAAAAAGCATGTTAAACTGTCACAGATTTCACCATTTAAAAAAAATAACCTTGAAAAAACAATCCAAACAGGCATAGGAAGCTGACTGTGTGTGTATCAGAAATATTTTTCACCCTGTAAACTCTCCTTAAAGAAGTCTGTATTTCATATACCCCTAAAGTCATGGAACAGATACCAGCTGTGCTGTAAATACCGTGTTTGGCACTGGCAGGTAAAACACTTTCAGCTGAGTTTTAATATTGTGACTGAACTCTGCAACAGACACTGACTCTTTCATAAACACACCTGAAACAAATAATTAATGATAAATCCAGTTCTTATCAACTTCTAATTGCAAATGGACAATAAAGGCAAGAAGATGACGTGAAAGGAATTTCACAAATACTCAAAATGAGTGCTATAACCCATAACAGCCGAGTTACTCCAAGAACTGGTAGAGCACGTGACAAAAGAAATGCACTGGTACTGTAAAAAGGCCAAAAGACAAGAGCATACTTACTGCAAACGCAATTTCAGTTCCACTCAGTTAGCAAGAGCACAAAGTCCTTTAACCTCATTACGGCTGCGCTGTGGTGCCTCTAATATTTGTCTTCTCTTCAGACTAAAGACACAAGCTCTTCTTCTTAATCTAAATCCAATCACAAACCAGTCTTGGATATGCTCCACCCTTGCAATTACGTCTTGCTCTCAGTGATCATATTCCACTTCTTTCCTTTCCTACTCCCTTTCTATAGTGTATCCCTTTTTATTCAGTGCTCTTCTTCAACATTATCTCTCATCTAATAATCATATTCATTAGAAATTTTAATTACAGCATTTGAAAACACAAAACTAGTTTTGACAAATCTTACAATTCCAGCGGTAAGAATAAAATGTAAACCACTTTTACATCTGCTTCCGAACATATCTGCATTTCTAAAAGATAAAAACAACATAAGAAATGTTACCCTCTTGCTTTCTGTAACAAGATGAGAGTGTCCATTTGCAGAAGGACTCTTAATTTCAGGTGTTAGTACATCGATTTCAAGAAAATACAGTCAATAAACTTATCATTTTAGTTTAATAGCTGAAAAACCAAATGCACCAAGGTTTGCCAAGAACAGCACGTATTTCACAGTCTTTGGAATTAATGCACCTTGTTTTATTGTAAATAAAATTTTAATGCAGATAAAAGCAATAAAAGGAAAAGGTCTAATGCAACTGTAGTTTCTGCTAATTATTAATGTTATATAATTTGTGTGCTTACAGTAAATGACAAGTGCTGGTCTGTGTGATTTCACAACAGCAAGCCCAGCTCATAGGCAGTCTGTCTGGAAGAAACAAATGCAGCAATGGTATTTCAGCAGGTCTGTATCATTAATAAAGCCAGTATAAATAAGCAGCCTTTCCAGTACATACCGCCTTTCTGTATTACCCTTTGTAGTAAAAAAATAGTTTGCCCCCATAGAAACAATGCTGATTAGTTCTGAATGTATCTGCATGGACAAAATAATAAGGATTCAAACCTTTCTGAGATGTGTCTCAAGGGGAAGAACAGGAAGATGACAACAAAGACATGTGATATTAACAAAAAGCAATTTTTTTTCACAAAGCTGCCCAAGTTCCATACAGTGCTTAGGACTGCTTTTCTCTGGAAAACTTGTTTTCCCTTTTTTCAATCCCCTTGAGCTCTTTGACTACACACTTTGAACTGAATTGAGAAGTAAAATAGGGGCAGAGGAAGGAGGGGCAGGAGACAGGGGTGGTGCTGCAGCAGGAGACGGACAAAAACCCAACCTATCGTGACTAGTGTTTTCAGTACTTACATGGCTAAATTTGTATTGCCAAGCCAATTAGAGCTTATTGGCTTGAATACTAAAAAATACTGACTTATGTTTAGCAGTCTTGCAATTGAAAACTCTTGCTGCTCACAGTAAGGAAACCAATTTAAGGGCCTCTCAATGTATACAATACTGCCATTTATATATTTATTTTTAAAGCTCAGGTTTCCAGTTCCACCAGTAAGTGCTCTCTCTGTAGACCACTGATACTGTAGTGATAACACATATGCACTGTATATCATAGCACAGCTCTAAATTGCAGAGGCAGACAGCAAGACAAATTAGTTTAATCTAGATTTTGGGTATGTAAAATTGCAAAGGATATAATGGAAGCTAGTGAGGCAGGCTGTTGAGACCTCAAAATCATGGGAAAACATACTTTCAGGTGGTTTTTAGGCAGTAATTTGTTGTATGCACCTTCCCCTTTCCACTTATATCTGCTCTGTTTAAATAAAATACTGCCTGTTTATTTAATAATGCATTGTACGTTATTCATAAGAGAAAAATGTGAGTTCCATTACCCTACCTTTTTTTTTATTTAATTTTTTTAGGATTTATTTGTTGTGTAGATATTGGGTTGCTTAGTTGGGGTTTTTTCCTTTGCTTTTTATGACTCGATTTTCCTCTGTTTTTGGAATGTTTACCTAATGTTTGACATCTCACTGTTTCCTCTGGACAGCCAGTTCCTCCAGTTGGTTTTTGTTTTGTTTTGTTTTTAAATTACTCACACAGCAATAGGGAAGAGAAAAATAAAGCCCAAACCAATCCCGTAATTAAATTTTTTTAAACCCTGTCCAGGAAACTGGGTTGTAAAACCACAAAATCTGGCAGTGTGTCAAAGCAGGGGAGAACCTTACATATTTTTATATAAAGTTGAGCTTTAAAAAAAAAAAGGAAAATGAACATATTTTGCTCAGTTGAAACACAGGGTTTGTAGAGGGAGTGGACAGGAACAAAGACTTGTGCTACAATATTTAGAAATAAAACAATATGGGAAGCAAACACTATGGAAAAAAAAAAAATCCATCGATAGGATGAATTTGTCTTCCCTCTGAGACTTCACACATTTCCACCTTTTCACCACTTTCCAGAGCACCCACATTTTTTCCCAGCATTTCAGTGTTATCTGAAGGTGAAACTCTATCTTGTTTCTCATTTTCCCAGATTTCCCGTCTGAGCCAGCTGACGAGGAGCGTGCCCGGGGGCCGCGGGCAGGGCGCGGTGCGCGGAGGCTGAAGCGCAGCAGGACGAAGCGCGGCCGGGAGGAGGCTGCCCGCGCGCCACAAGCCCACCCTGCCCCGCGGGAGCCACGCGCGCCGGCGGCGCTGCACGTGCGCTACACATCTCCGCTGGGTTTCCAAAAGCCATTTCTAAACAACTCCTGTGCAACTCTCCTGAGCTCTGTCTAAAGGCTTTTGAGGGCGTTTCTTATGTAAGAGAGACAGCCAAGCACCTCTGGAAACTGGGAAACACTACAATTAAATTTTTGTTATTTGTGGCTGAAACAACTAAATTCAGTTGTAATTCGAAGTAATGCACAATTTAAGGCAGAACATGATACCACCTAACACCTACAGAATTATTTTGTCAAACTATTATTTTGCTGTTATTAATTTCCTACTACATTTTAATTTATAAACTTTAATAGAAAGAAAAATAAAAAGTAATTGTCTACAAGCAAAAGTAAAATTCTGGTAATTGCTATGAAAGAAACCCATATTTCTATTTCTCCGAAAAAAACTTCCAGTAGTCCCCAGTCAGCTTATTTTTAGTCAATGCTCAAAGGTGTATTTAAAGTACCATGTTACAAAAGGCAGACAGAAGTACTCTTACTGAAATGGATTTACTATTCAATATAAAGTAAGAAGAAAAACAATATTAAAAAGAAAGTCAAGCATGCAGACTAGAGGCTCAAATCAAATCTCTGCCTTTTTCCACATTAACTTTGATGCTAATTTCCAGCTATATTACCATACCGATTCAATTTCGTAATTAAATTATATAATGTGACACTTCAAAAAACACATTGGGTAAATATCACTGACACTTTAATTCAGTGTAAGAGAGCTTGACCATGTATTTAAAATTAGTTGCTGTTCCTGAGACACCGCTGCTCTGGAAAAAATGCTACAGTAAATCTAACCATAAATTAAATTTCCCCAATTATACAAATCAAAAAATACATAGAAAAACTCCCATGTAGCAGATTTTTAAATACAGATTTTATTACACTTTGAATGGAGTAAAAGGAGAAATTACGGTTCAGATGTCTGATACAGACATTTTTTGCACATTTCAGCTTCATCACAACTTGCAAACAAACTGTGCTTTGCAGAGCAAACTAGCAGGAACCGATGTCAAATGCTAATATAGTTTTGCACTACTATTCTGACAGGTGTGCATGTAATGCTATGCTGTTACTGGAAAAACTGTAAATCCATAAAAACACTTTAAAAACAAGCAGTACAGCATTTTAAACAAAATATATTGAATGGATACTTGCAACAGCTGATGAATTCTGACAGAACAAATCTGACTAAACTGACTTCAGGCTAAAACTTTTGAAGAGGACATCAGAGAACCATCTTGTAACAACAAAGTTAAAGGAACAGAAATAATGAAAAATAGGTGACAAGTTATTTCTGACAATAATAACATCAAAAAAGTTTTTGTTTTGAACATTAATCATGACTTTATTTTTTGTTATGCTACATGGACTACCTGAACCACACTTGTTCACAGATTTTAGAAACTAGGGAATTTGAGCTGCAACTGCCTTGCTTTACGCTAGATTTATATGTTAAGCATTTCAGAAATAACAAACTCGATTTTAGCAGCAGTACTTGTTGAGACAAAATTCCCACAGATTTCAGTGAAACTCATCTGCAAGTATTGTAGGGTGGAGCATGCAACACATTCTGAGTAATCATTTTAAAATACACACACTGTGATCATTTAAATTTATTTTGACATTTCATATTCTTTGGTTAACTTTAAAGTTTCAGTGCAATGCAGAAACATGAAAACATTAAAGAGCGTAACATAAAACACAGCGCTGAAGGGAACAGACTTGCTCAAATTTGGTAGAGGTTGAAGTCACCACATTATGCACTCCCAAACACCTTGTTGACAGATTTTATTATTGATGTTACCTGCACACTGTGTCAGTTCGTATTTGGTGATACCAAGTATACTCTGGTATGGGTTAAGCTAATTTTATCTATAGGAATAAAAAGGTTTCAAAATAATATGTATGTGTGCAGAGCAGCCCAAATTACGGAACCTACATACTAATAAAGTGATGAAATTCAGTAGTTATATTTTCCAACTCTAACACAAAAGGTTTTTAGAAACCAGAAGGAAGCTGCTATGGAATCTAAACCAAAAAAGCACATAACGAATGCACAAGAAGCATGTATTATCAAAGCTTTTTCTGACATATGTTTTGATCACTGGAGATCTGCCCAAAAAACTTCTTTCTAGCAAACTGATGTAGATGTCTCTAAATGCTTTAGAGAAATGATTTGTGGCCATGAAGGTAAATAGACAAATGCAAAGCCTTGACTTCAGCAACTGGAAATAGCAAGATTTGCATGAGGAAACGGTGAAAACAGGAACTTTGAAAGACTTAGAATTTACATCTCAGCTATAAAACCAAAATGTAATGAAATGTTATAATAATTAATCACATGAGGAAAATTAGAGGTTTTTACTTAAACATACACTTTGAAGCCAGTCCTGACACCTTTACATACCTCCAATATTTTTGCTTGTACAGCAGTGTTAGAATGGGATCTTCTCCAATTTTTGTACTATTCCTTATTGGAATTAGGAGCAAATTCAGACAGACAGATGAGCCCCCTGTAAACTGTGTGAATCTTGGCTTCTGAGTTAAAGGAAATATGTTCACAGTGTCTATTCCATGTACTTCCAGCTTTGTAAAAGGATAAATGTACTTTTGGCACAGGATCTTGTATGCAAAAAAAGATTTACCAAATGGAAGAGAGAGAGGTTTAACTATTTATAGTTTTCTTCTGAAGAAAAGCAACACCAAAACCAAACCAAACCAACCAACAAAACAAAAAGATAGCTAGATGAAATTAGCTTAGTTGCCTCAGTTCAGCTCCTACTGGAAAAGCCATCCATATGGCAAAAGCTACCCTCACAACTATCAGCAGTGAAAGACATGGTATTGAATGAGTATGGAAATTGAATTATTCCCTCCTTCCTGTAGGTGGTCCTTATGGATGAGTGTACCCAAGTGTGTTAGAAGGCAGCACCACTACTGTCCATGATGCATCTACTCCCTGGACAAAATCTTTCAGACTGCAGCTTTCTCAGTATGACACTATTTAAGGCGATCAATACCATTTTTAAAAAATCTCTCCTTGAAGCAGCAGTTTAAGATAAACATCTATTTGCAATAGATATTTGCAATAGGAACTCTCATTGCAGGCTCCTACTAATCTGATTTGTGCATGATTTTGTTTCCACTCAGGAAGCTTAAATTAATTTAGGTGTTCCTGAACAGTGTTCCTACAGAAGGATGAAGTATCCAGTAGCTCACAACTACAATTCCTAGTTCTACAGCCACATTTGCTACATATTTGCTAGTTAGGGTATGCTGAAAATTTGTTTGCATTAGCTTAGGAATTACACAAGGGACTTGTACTATTACACTGTTATCCAGTTACATTCAGCTTTTAGACTTGTGTAAATTGCCTAGAGACTGAAAAGTGTAAGAATTCAGATCCTCATGTGTGTCATGTGTGCCAAATTACCATCTGCAAGAAAATATCTGGTGTATTCACTGATGAGACTCTGCCATTATTGCACCCCAACACTGAGAAGTCTGATGTGTTTTCCAACTACTGTCTGCTTTGAAGTTCTACAATTACAGCAGTGACAATTAATATACTAATAATTAATACATGATTATTATTATTATGATTCTGTCAACTTTCAGCCCAGGACTACTTGTAATTTTAAAAGTAGTGGTTGGTAATTCATCTTGTGCATAGAAGACATCATTTTGTGACTAACAACAGGCAGGACAGAAACTATCATCAAAAATTGCAAAATAGATAATCTATGAAGCACAAAAAAAAGTCTCACAATATTTTTCAGATGTTTCAAAACAGTTTTTGAATAAAGACACTTCTTTCCTTTAGCTCTTCCATAATTACATGGAGGACTCCATTAAGACAACGAGAAAATCAAGACACATGACTGTTAAATTTCCTAATTCTAGGACTTCCACTATTCCTTCCAAAATGCAAGGTAAATACTGGCATCCAAATTAAAATAATGAATTAAGGTAGTCAAAATCACTGATCAAGGGGTGTCTAATTAGATTAATAACTCAGTTCAGAGGAGTCTGTTCTTTTTTGCTTGCCACTCCTGTTATACACATGAGGGCAGGTATCAGAGACAACCCACAAACAGTCTACTAGCAGGATACAAAGAGATGCTTTATTCTTATGCAAAAATTCATGGTATGGCTAGTGCATTGTTAGCAGACTCTTTTCAAGAAAAAACAATTAGATGTTTCTATCGCTTTGAGGAAAACAGCCATGGGGGATTCCCAAGTACCCTCACCATAATCATCACCTTAAGTTGAACTGCTTGCTGTTTCTAGCTGATACATCGAAGTTCTCCTGGCTGGTGTTTCATTTTAACTCACAAATTGCTATCTACAGATAGCAATGCCACCACACACACACACACATACACACACTCCTGACCCCCACTCCGTGCTCTCATGGTCTTCACCGCTTTCTCTTTAAAACAAAAATTCAACACACAGCTCAGGAAATACTGTAAGATGAAGCTGGCTGCACTCCTAGAAATAAAAAAATCAAACTTTCGGTAGAAACTGGCATCTCTCTGTATATTACACTTTAAACAAACAGGAAAATATACTATTACCTAATGTCTGAAAATTCAGAGAATATATACATTCACGGAAAATACATTCTTGTATTTCTTGCAAATGGTAAGAACTAAAACTGCTTTCTCTGCTTATTACAGTAATCAAGATATCCAATTATCTTCTTAACTCGTGCCTTCCCGGAAATAGTAAATTTTTCCTTTAATCCAGAAAAGAGAACATTGTCTTGGTGTAGGTAATATTACTAACATAAAAACATGTTCAGCAAGACAGTACTGGACACTGTGTTTTTACAGAGGCGTGCTACCGCATTTCCAGTGTGATCCCAAAGAGTTCCTGATTTCCAATTAAGACAGCTAGTCAAATTTGTGCAACTAGGTAAAAATGTTATATCCTCTATGCTTTCAACTGTATTTTCAGAGAAAAAAATTCATTTGCAAACAAGAGATCCAGAATTCACTCACTGCAAATCTCGGTGAGTAATTTAATCCCATGACAATCATATAATCTTTCAGATCATTCATGTGGTCAAGATTGTAAATGCAGTGTTTGTGGCCAGACCAAAACACACACAGGATCAAAGGAACTATATAAAAATGACCCCACCAGGGCAACTTCACATGCTGTGACTAAAAAGTTAGCCTACTGCTTCCATGGCTATGTTTTTTTTTCCATGTCAAAGTCATATCAGGCTTCATAACACCTGAAGTTAACAGAAGTTTCCTTCTCAGAAAAATAAGCCACAAAAATCCCAGCATTTGCACAAAGGGAAGTACTATCATGTTGCTTTATGACACAGTAAAACAATTTTATTTCAAAGACAACAAGGAGCCGCAAAACCTGCACAATGGAAACATACAGTCAGATTATTTTCTTGCACTGTATTACTCTGGAGAAGAGTAGGAAGGGTTTCTGCTCTTAGGAGCCAGTTCTGTTTACAGGAGAGCTGGCACAGCCCTGCACATCCTGCTCACAAGGGATCTCCCTCCAAGAAGCATTGATCTGGTGAACAGTACTGACAATTTGGGCAAAGCCTCAGTCCTAATTTTAATTTTAAAACTAAAGCTGAACCCTAGTGGAAATTAAAACCTCTGCTCTGGCTTGGCTTGATCTCACATTTGTGTAGCTTACACAGATCAGTAACGAGTATTCATTAAGCCCATTAAGACGTTAGTTGGCAGCCAAAAGATGCAAGCGTAGGAAGCAAGGACAGTCTTTACCTAGTTGATAGATAGAGGCATGAGGGTGCAGGCAGGAGGGTGCACTAGATGACCTTTAAAGGTCTCTTCCAACCCAAACCATTTGGTGACTCTATGAATATTTTCCAAAGGACAATGAATCTTTTTTAGCACTGTATTTATAACTCCAGCTTCTGTACTATAAGCCCACTGACTACTGCATTCTAGCTCCCTTTTGTTGCAGCAGCATATTCAGCAGAAATAGAAAGCACAATTAGCAGGGTTAGGCCACATTAACTTGCTGAAATTAGGCTCAAAAGCATCTCATTTTGGATGACTTCTATGACTGCAATTCTTGTATGAGTCAGCAGCCAGATAAGCAGGTATTAATTTAGAAACCAAATCACTCCAGAATACATGAAACCAAGTCCCTGTTTTCTGTTAGCTCAGGCTCAGCTGCCCTTCCTGTTACTTCTGAGCTATGATTGCACAGAACACAAAACCAGAGCAGGTTCTTTAGAAGTGGGCATGCCTCTCTACAGTCCCTTCCTGCCACTGTTGAACATGGTTCTCTATATGACTCTGTATTATCTCTGTGTAAAGATAACCAAAGCTACATTTATAAGTTCATTCAAATCATAGAATGTTAACGGGTTGGAATGGACCCTAAAGATCATGTAGTCCTGAATGCCTGTGCCACAGGCAAGGACACCTCCCACTAGACCAGGGTTGCTTAGAGCTCCACCCAACCTGGCCTGAAACACTGCCATGGTCGGGCATCCACATTCTTCCTGGTCAAGCTGTTTCAGTGTCTCATCTCCCTCACAGTAAAGAATTTCTTCCTACTACCTAACCTAATTTCCCCCTCTATCAGTTTGTATTCATTACTCCTTGTCTTATAATTTTACATCTGTCAAACACAAATCATTCATGCTGCATTACACAACTGTGCCCTCAGAACACCACACATTTAGGAAACAGGATTATTTAAGGGATTGTAGATTCAGAAGTGCATTGATAGATACAAATACGATGAACAGGAGTCAAAAGCACAAAAGCGTTACTTTCTACATGGGTGTTAGGCTGAGGGAAAAATCCCAAACCTGAAACTCCTAACAGTTTTAACCCAGAAGCTGAAAAGAAGTATAACCATAGTGTTCTCTTACTTTGCAACACAGTGAGAATATTCTGCATGGTATTCCTTACTTTTAATGAAATACATATGATATTGAAACCAGTGGTAGTTGTTTCAATCTCTGAAATAGGAGTCTACTCCTCAGCTCAACAGTCTCATAATGATGGAGAAAAACTCTTTCAGGAATGTCCACACCTCAGAGTCTGAAAAGGCTCTTTATATTTTACTTGATGACAATACTGCAGGACTTTAAAATATAAGTTAAAAATAGAAGCAAATCAGGAGCTAAAGAAGATATTTTTAAATATTCAGTAATGCTCTTCCATGACTTGATATTTTCCAGGATGACTTCTGACCCTGTCATGGTGCTCAAAGACTTAAGGAGAAGCTTGAAAGAAAACAGCAGAAACAAAGAGATTTTATGCAACTCCCCTGAAGGCAAATTTGCCTCTCCTTTTCTTTTCCTTAAATAAATCCTGGTTGCAAACTAGAACCACAATTTTTAATATCTCTTGAAAGTAGCCAGAAATAGATTCAGCTTCATGATTACATGGTGGGAAGAGAGGAAAAGAAATACCGTGAGCTACTAAGACTGCCAATAAAACTTTGAAGCTATGGAAACTTTACAATTCTGACTAAATCCAGTTTGGCCATTCAGTTGCTAATAGCAACTACTATTTGTTTGAATTAGCAGTAAAAAAACAGGGGTCTGGCCCATTGGAACTGGCACTTTGACAAAAAATAATGAAGAGGTTACTTTTATTTTCACACTGACCAGTCTAAATATGTCTAAAAGAACAGTAACATTCACTTGATGCTGCAGACATCTTCTGATGGGGCAACTTTCCTTATCATGAGGCCTACACAAATGCACAGTTGCACCTCCCAATTATGTTGCTGTCTCTCACTGACAACACACAACCAGTGGGTCATCAAGCTCTTGAAGTTCTGGGTGGGCACAAGGGCCAACTCCACTGCAGCATCTGCTATAAATGCTGTCTCCTTGCCTTCCTGAAATAGTTATAGGACATGGTAGAACTTGTATCCCCTGTAACAACTGGTTCCATGTGAAAATGAGTTTCTTCTAATGAGACTGAAACACCAGCAATTTTGTTTTGATGTGTGATTCACTATGTAAGTAAAGGATTAAGAGTTTAGGAAAAACATGAGTGAACTTGAAATTATTTAAAAATATTCACATCTTCCCAAAGTAGTAAACCAGGACTTTAAAAGCTGATGAACCCAACCCTCTCCTTTTTGTTTCTAGAACAAAATGACTGTATTCAAAGTTACCATACTCAACTATCCAGGAAACTTGAAGGCCCCTCCTGACAACTTTACAGTAAAACACTGCTTAGACATGATGACTTAGAGAAGGGCAGCACCAAAATCAGCAAGTTCTAAGTTTATACCAATTTCAGATTTTGAAAATAGAAAAAGAAGATTCATGCATAAAGCAAACCAGTCTTCTCTCATCCCACTACAAAAGGACATAGCAATAAAACCAACAAGAAAAAAATCCGTTTTAGTCAACAACAGCACATAATCCGATCACTATATTTCATTTAAAACCTGGCAAGTTTTGATACATAATGCAGTCAAGTGTCCATAAAACTCATACAAAAAAGCACATTCAAGAACACAAGGAGATGGTAATTTCCAGTGTAAACCTGGAATCTAATAACCACTCCAGATGCAAAAGGCTCCACTACTAACTCTCTTGGGCCACCCTCTTTCCATGGGGTAGAATTTCAGATGCAACACCCCATGCATCATCAAAATCAAACCCTTTTACTCAAGAAGAAAATAATTTTACAGACGTTCCATTTACCTGCCACTACTTTACCACTGGGATAGTCACAGGTCAAGATTTCACCATGTCACGTGAAGACAGCAGAGAAAAGTTAGGCCTTCTGTCATCAGGTTCTAGCATGACCCAAAAAAAAAGTCCAAGAGATTGAGAAAACCCTGGTGTTTTCTGTCAGCCCAAGCAACACTGAAAAAAACAGACGACTTTCTTTTGTTGTTGTTGTTGTTGGTTGGTTTTTTTTGGTTTTTGACAGAGGGGAAGGAGACCAAAACCAAACTGAGGAGGTTCCTACATTTGTAGGAAGAAGAACTCTAAAGTATGAAATAAAATGGCTTCCCAAAGTCATTGCTGATAGTAGGGTCATTGACATAAAACTGTATTTTGTGTCAGTAACATAGAGAGGAACAAAGAAATAATTCAGGAATGGGCCTTCATGCTTTGACATCAGAACAGAGCTGGAACCATGAAACACTGCTTAACAGTTAAGCTGGACTGCAGTGTTTTCCAGTGCTTAAATTCTAACAGATCAGTATTCAAAGCACATTTTCCACACTCTCTTTTATGGACATTTTCTATGCAAAAAGAGGTTTGAAATAATACACACTAGCCAAATCATAACAAGTTACACATGGGGAAAGAAAAAGCCATAGAATAGAGTGTAATTGTGCTGTTCAGCCTGTGGGGCAAAGCAACACAAGCCATGAAAACAGTGTCTATCTCACATGAATGACTAAACCATAAACACCTTAGGCATTTTTAAAAATTCTAGGGCCATACTTGCAAAGGGACCAACAATAAAACTACAATTTTTTTTCCCTTCAGCTTCATACAACATTACGACACGAAAAAAGGTCACAGATCATTCACCTACTACTAAGGTGCATTTTGGGATGGCATCACTACTCAGTGACTTCCTATGTCACAGAGGATGTGTTATGTTTTGTCTTAGCAGAAAGTACACCTAAAAAGACTAAATTAAAATACTCAGTTGAACATCCTTTGATCAGACTGAACTCACTGCTTCAGCACAGATCCTATGACCAAAGTGCTCTGACATTAATGCAAAAACTCCAGTATTACAGCTAGCTGAAGAGTTGAGCGGTTATCTGCCTTTTTTTGTTTAATTAAAAAAAAAAAAAAAGAAAAAGAGATATTGAAGCAAGAAAATATTGCTGTCTTGGTACATTTTCTGTTAAGAGGACAAAGACCTTCTCCCAGAACTTAACTTAGATGTAGTGTTTCCTCCTTGTTTCCCTCACTTTAAAGAAACCAGGTAAGAACACAAATAGGGACAATGGTGATTTATACAACACTGCTGCAATTAACCCTCACCTAAGCACAGGGAAAACAGATTCTACCAAATATTCTTCCTGGAAGATGCTGGGGTTGCATTGTACATCTCTCAGGAGAACATACCACAATATTGCAGCCAGGTGCAGACCCCTGGACACCACTCCTGCCAAGAGCACTGCTTCACTTCAGTTCAGGCATTCACTGAGGACACAGGAAAGCACTCTCTTCATCCTGTCCTATGCCACCAGAATTGAAGCATAATTTTCCCGTTGATTTTTCCACTCATTCCCCTACCCACCCACCCCAGTAAGCTCTGTCTAAAATCAAAGTCCCAAACCAAAGATTCAGCAAAAGTTTTGACATTTTCCCCAGAGGTTTCTGCTCTGAGCCTTACTACTCTAAACATATGCTAATTATACTTGAGCACAGTAGCAGCACACTCTGATATGTAATCTAAATCACTCCTACAGTACAAATTACATACAGTTTTATTTATGTCCCAACTTGAAGGGTGGACATGAGCTGAGACAGATTTCACATGTGCTACAGCCATGCCATTCTGCTGTGCACATGACAAATTCTGCCACAGTGATCACTGGCTGTTGATTGCAGTTGAAGAGATGTCTAAAGTGTTTTCTGCTGAACATCAAAGTCCCTGACATCTTGCAACTAGACTATGAAGTTTTAGTAGACATCTGAAATACTGCTTTAGGGTAAAATAAAGAGTTATTGTTGTCTAAATGCATCAGTTAATGTTCAGACCACAGCACAAAAAGACTTTTTAGGCATATTCTGGATATTTATACAAAGCAAATAAAGAGTTAGCTTAGATGCTAAAAAAGCTGCCAGGGAAGCCAAGGAATCATGAAAGGAGCTAAAATTAACAATGACTGTTCTTTGCAGGACGGATAAAGGGATAATGACAAGATCATGCAACTTCTCAGCAACATGCTTTATTTCAATACAGTACATGCCTGAGCTTAAAAGATGGTGTGAACATTGAGTATATTTAAATACCTACCTGTCTTCTTGAAAGTACTCATGTGTTAAAATGCTCAGAGCTGACTTTATTTCCACCGAACCCCCAAGTCCCTTCCAGGGCTGAAATCAATGTTACTTGGAAAATGGATACAGCAGATACTTTTTTAAACAATGTCTATAAATAAATCAATAGATATCTGCATTTCTCTGCCCTTCTTCCTTCTTAGGAAACCACTGTTTCACAATGGAAAATTTTATGATGCATTGAGCTACTCTATACGCTCAGCTCTACATTGTCTTTAGCTCCCACCAGTTGAAGAATTAAGAACAGATTCTCAGTATGTGAAAGACTTTGTATTATCTGAACACAAAAGGGAAACACTGACACCACTACCATTGCTGTCAGGCAAGCAATATTACCCAATGTACACTTGCAGTATTGGCTATAAATCTGGCATCAATCCAAAACCAACATGCTTAAAATGTAATGAAATAGGTGCATGGCACAACTGTGAAAAGTCTTAATGGGCCCAGTAAAGTTTCTTTTTTTCCTGCTGAAACTTTTCAAAAATTAAGAAAGGACAGTATTAACATCTCCTATCCTAAAGCTTGTATTTTGAGTGAGATAGTTTCACTGTGATATTCAAATGCAGTTCACATAAGACAGTCTTTCACATTAGATGAGTAACTTTGAAGAAAAAAAATTCTTCACATCTGAACAATACAAATTTTAAGATGTGCACTGCAAAGCAGAGTGAGGAACGGTATTACTTCCCAACAGCAAATACATTGGCACCATCCCACTTCTAAAATCACAAACTAATATCCAATCACTGTATTTTACAAATAAAGGGTTTCTTGTTACTTTGCATTTACCCAATGGCTCTCTCCACTAGATAGTTCAGGCTTCTCTCACAATCCCTGCCAGAGACCAAACTATTCTCCGGGCAATCACTTGAACGCATTCAACAGGAATTTAATAAATATTTTAAGATTTAGGTTTGAGATTGATTTTCTTCTATGTATTTTACTTTTAGAAGTTATTACAGATCACTCTTTGTGATAAGGAAAATATTGCCGAACTACGTGGCAAAAGCTGAAAATCTTCCAGTGCAGGATGCATCACACCACGACATGCAATAGCTCTTACAATAGATGCAGCTACTCCATAAAAAAGCACCAGGCATTACCATTCCTGCAGTCCTGTAGAGGCTCTGTATTCCCTCATTGGCAGGAAGGGGAGTCATCTATAGCCTCTTTTGTTTTCCCCACTGACTTTAGAAATCATAGCCTGGTCTTTGAAGGACACACCTTCATCAGGTAGAAGACAGCTGATGCTGTACACAGGGTGTAAAATAGAACAAAGATCACCATGACTGAACAACCACTTGGCTTGCAAAGCAACAAAGATTCTGCACAATCTGTCAGCTGACATCACTACAAGGTGCTTCTGTGATGAATGCAAGGATTGATTTAAAACAGCCATTTTTCACACCTTATGTGCATATTACAAGGGAGAATAACATTAGGACAGAGAGGTAAAGAGACAAAAGAAGTGAGAAAGAGAACAAAAGAAAACAGCCAATAGAAACAAATAGAGGGACATATCATGACTGCAAACCCTAAATCTTTTCTACATTTCCTGTACCTATCAGATCCTCAGATGATTTGAGGAGATCCTCCAAAGGACTGGAGAAGTGACATAACACCTCCTTTCTGATGCTCCTTTCTCCCTTGTTCTAAAGAATTTATTGTTTCATACCATGGAAGACCATAGTGACGGCTGGAGGATGTTGCTGTTGAGTTCAGAGATGGCAAAAAATAGCGACATAAACTTCAGATGAAAAAAGACATTTATTAAGAAAATTTTGCTCTTTATCTATCGAGGGTTGCTAGAGCAGGGCGCAATTATTGGCTCTTGGGTGAACACCTGTTTAGCATCATTGGTTAGTTACAACGACACCTAAAAATAACAAGTTGGAATAACAAGATGTAAAAACACCACCTGAAAAATATAGTTTACAAAAACACGTAAGATGATTTACGTAAACTTCTCCTGGTTCTCAGCTCCATTTGTGAGAAAGCAACTTCTTCTCACAAACAGGGCCCAGGAGCTGGAAAGTTTCTCTCTGATCAAACTTGTCAATGTCCATAGAAGGAAGCTAATCAAACAACGTATTTTCCAAGTTCTGTAAGGAAATTTGGAAGGACAATTCATACTCATGAAAGAGCCTGTAAGCTCTGACAATTCTGAAAGTTTGCTAACATGGAAAATACCATGAAAAATTGCCCAGGGGGCAGGTAATAGAATGAGTTCAGCTTACTTAAATGGTCACGGATCTACTCTTGCTGACAGCTGCAACATCCATGACAGCCAGAGACGGGTCTCTAGAAGGTAAAAACCTTCAGAGTTATGATGCAGGTAGGCACATACCACCCATACGCATATATGTACCTTGCAGCGAAATAGAGAAAAACATTATTTTCTTTCTTATCTGTAAGATGCCAGGGAAAAGTGTGAATCACCACCAGAAAAATCTTGGACCGGAGTTAATGCAATTACCTGTGCTGGTGTGTTTTTGAGTTTCGTGCTTTTGTTAAGTGTTTTGGTT